>JAQGAW010001290.1:0-20194 GCA_034698025.1 Phthiracarus crinitus | reverse complement strand
GAAATAAATATAATTTATAACAAAATTTTACTGTTTTGTAAATATTATTCCAATAAATTTTATATTTAAATTTTTTCAGGCTTTATTAAATTAAAAGGAAAGCCCGGCCGGAAACCAATTTTCCAACTAAAGGCCCGAACCCGACAAAGCCCGACACTTTCTGTCGGGGGCCCGAAAAATCGGGCGCCCGTTTCGCACTCTAATGTGAATCTAAGCTTGAAACTTGGTTACTGAGGACAGACAGATCAAATTCATAAGCTCCACTTTTCATATACGCTAAGTAAGCTAAAAAATCTTATGCTAAATACGGTATGATATAAGGAAAATTAAAACAAATGATAGTTCAAATAATTTGCATGTGAAATAATTAAAGCGAACCTTATATTTGAGTGGCAGTCCTTCATCAATAATTGAATGGCACTTAAAACAGATATATTTGCCAATAGCAGCCGCTTTTTCTCTAGCGTTGCAATCATGACATAAGGCACGACCTGATATATGGCGGTTAAAATAATTTATTTATCAAATGAAAAATTATAATATTCTATAAAAAAATATTTACCGGCATTTTTAATAAACCCTTGATCTGCGAGAGTTATTTGACATATTTCGCAACGAAAACACAACGGATGCCAATTGTTATTTAATGCTTTTATTACTCGACCTAACAATTTATAGTCAATTTAAGTGATCAATATTTCAAATAAACAGTTGATATAACAAGCGATACCAATGACAAACTCTCCGCATTTGCCACAACATGGAGCGAACAATACGTGAAAGTCGTGTTCACAATATTTTCTTCCTTCAAACTCATAAAAGATCGCATCTTTACTGAACGGACGAAAACATTGCGCGCATACGAAGCACGACTGATGCCATACTTCACCGCCTAATATCAAACAACAAATTTAACATGAACTCAACAGAACACTATTAAAGCGAAATTTGTTATCTAATTTAAATAAATATTATGATTTAATATTACATCAATAAGTTTTGCGATAAGTTTTATTACTGTGAAAACTGATTATAAGTAGAAAGTAAACGCCATTTATCTATATTTTATTTGAAGCCAAAAAGCATAATACCTATGTATAACTTATGCGTGATTATAATCAAATTATAATTCGCTATTGAATTATATATCATATCAAATCTATTTTTATATAATATTAAAATATAAAAAATATATAAATATTACCAGAATTAACAATTTTCTCTCTTTCTTCGAATCCTTCGCCACAACGCGAACAAAACATGTTAGACGTTGAAGTCATTATTAAACTAAATGTGTTTATAACTATTAATTAATATTTGTTAAATTAACGAATGAACTAAAAACTAGATTTGTTGAATGGCCATCACTAACACAACACAACACAACACACATATGCATAACCATTCTATCCATTCTATACCACTCTCTGGTACACAACCACGCAATTTATGACATATGCCACACCCCTTTCTATGACATACACACTCTCATCGCGTTTATGGCAATCAATGTTTTGTTTTTCTAAACATATAAGTATAAGCAAAGCAGTTAAGCGACACACTATTTATTTGAATAATAAATGAAAAACTAAATGACTTCACCAACTTTTTTAAAAGAATTCCGGAAAAATTCATATTGTGTATCGTAAAATTTAGTGGTCACTGTTTAAAATCTCAAAGCCTCTGGAGCCTGAACCCTAGTCCCACGCTCTAATCCAGGCTAAGGTTCCGACTATTAAAAGAGACTCGGGTTAGAGGTACTAACATTTTGGAGCTTGAACCTGAAATTTGGGGTAGAGAGTCCAATTATTCAAATATTTAGGCCCGACCCGAGCCCGAATTTTGATTAAATTATAATAATTAATTTTATTGAAAATCTATTATAAAAAGCGCAACTAACAAATATTGAGAATTACTGGTATTGTATTATAGATCAGCACACTAGTTATTGCTTAACTCATGCCATAATTGGTTATCTTTAGCGTCCTTTAAATATTTAATTTTAATCCCACGAATTATTAATATTGAAACGAATTTAGCGTAAATATTTTGTATTAATAGAGGCCTGTAATTAAATTATAGTATTTGAAGAATGTTAAGATGTTTAGCTAAAGAAATACTACAGAAATACAATGACGACAACATAACTAGCAGTACCAGTGAAGAACAAGTAGGACTACATATTCATTCATATTATCATTTAACATGTTTTTCTTTTAACAAAAAAGTTTTGGCGCAATCAACTCATTGATTACCTGTTTTTATTTTTGTTTTTAGAAAAAGGTAGAAGAAAGTGTTGAAAAGTGTTATGATTCCGTTAGAAGTAATTACAATAACACTAAAGAGTAAGATAATTGTTATCTGTATATCATTTATTTATTATTATTGTTGTCGATTGTAATTAAAAACATTATTTTTGCAAAAGAGTTCCAAAACTGTTGCGCGAGAAACACATAAAATATTTAACACGTGGTTTATTCCAACCATTACAGCAATCATTTGAATGTCTTGACGCCTCTCGTCCATGGATTACCTATTGGATCGTACACTCACTAGCAATTCTCGATGAAAACATTACTTTAGGTAATTTGCTATTTTCTAATACTTTTGTGTTTCAATTAAAAAATTTGTTTACAGAATTAAACGCAAAAAGAATTACAGATTTTGTTAATAAATGTTTGAGTACTGAAGGAGGTTATGGCGGCGGTCCGTCACAGATCTCCCATTTGGCCACTACTTATGCTGCTATCAACGCTCTCGTTTCGCTAACTAATGACTATGCATTAAAATCTATCAATAGAGATCAGCTAAAAATTTTTTTATATAAAATGAAACAAAATGATGGCTCATTTAAGATGCACTCCGACGGAGAAATTGATATAAGGTATTGTATAGTATAGCGTATATCTAAAAGATTTTTTGCAATATATGTCATTATACATAGAGGTGCGTATTGCGCCGCTTCTGTGGCCCAAATTACCAATTTAATGGAAGACAAACTTTTTGAAAATACAAGTGATTGGATAGCAAAATGTCAAACATATGAGGGAGGATTCGGTGCAGCGCCTGGTCATGAAGCGCACGGCGGATACACGTTCTGCGCGATCGCTGCTCTAGTTTTTCTTAAAGCAACTCATAAATGTAATCTAAATTCATTATTGAGATGGGTTGTCAATAAACAACAAAAATTTGAGGGCGGATTCGCCGGAAGGTTTGTCATTAATGATATTAAAGTCTACATAAAACTTTTAACCCACTTTAACATAAAAGTCGAACTTAATTACTAGACATTTCTATTGTATCGCAATGAAGTTTAAACAAAAATAAGCTTAGAATTGAAGTTTATAGTTCTCTATGATTGTTTGCTTTATTATAAAATTAAAACCGAAATTCTAAATCTAAATATAGATATTTATTTATTAAACGTTTTATTTTACTTTTTGTTGTGATAATACAATATAAGAATAAATTGATAATGAAAACGTAAATATAAGCACAGCCAATATGTTAACAATCAGTATTTGAATGTTGAATTGTTCGAACATATTTGTCCTATAAATATAATTATTTCAAAAATTATTTAATTCAGTGTAAATTTCATGAGTACAACAGAATGAAACGGAAATTTATATCGTAATTATTTAAGCGCACAACAACGTGCAATAATAGTTTGACGCGTGTCATATAAATTGATATGTAATTCAATTTAGAGTGTGTTTTCGGAGAAATGTGAACACATTGTTGGTTACAAATTCTCGAGATTTTAGCCAATATTAAATTAGCGACAGTCGAATACGAGTTTTATTTTATGTTTTTTTATTTCAAATCAATTTTGTTATTCGTATTCGACTGTCGCTAATTTATGATTAACTAAAATCGCACGAAACAAACAATAACTTTAACCAACAATATTCCTAAAATAAACTCTAAATTAAATTACATATTAATTTATATGACACGCGTCAAACTATTATTGCTTATTGATGTGCGCTTAAAAAAATTACGATAAGCTAATTTCAATTTAGCGAAGAAATTCATATCTTATCATAACTAGCGATTGAAAATTAAATTTATATTAAATTGCAATTAAATTCAGTTATTTTTGAAAGCAGAAGATAATATAATTTAATTCGTTAAGTTTTATCTAACGATTATTCTTTAAAAATATTTTTGAATATCTTACGAAAGTTGAGTCTGTCTATGGCTGAGACCCAAAATGGTGCTCAAACTAATGATACCGAATAGAATTAAACCAATATTTTTGTGATAAATGGTCCATTTGGGCATTTGTTTGATACTAAAAAATCTTATGGCTATAACTAATCCAACGCCCCATTGAAGTATATAAGATAATAATACGGGAAAACCAATCCAAACATGAATGGAATAGAGATAACGCGGAAATGTTTTTTCGATAAATAGAATATCAATGACTGAATATAAAGATGTGCAGCACATTATCATTGCTATTGTGTTCATAATCGCGTGTATTATTATACACAGCTTTTTGTTAAACGCGTAAGTTTTACCGAATCCATACACTATTAAAGCTATTCGAGTAACAATAAAATGGAATATATTGAGAATTCACTATTAAGTTATGAAATGATAAAAATACGAACAGAATCCAGTAATAAGTGTTAGCGTTAACATTATCGACGAATGGAATCTCGAAACCAAGTGTTTATCTCGCGATTTCCAATTTTCTTTAAATTTAATTTCCAATAAAACAGTTAATGTTATAATAAGCAAACAAATAGCAATCAAACTAAATAACACGTATTTCTCCAATTTGTTGGCCATATTAACAAATCACCTAAAAATGATCAGTTTTCTAGTTAAACGCATTCAATTTGTTTATTTTCGAACAGTTTTATATGCGAATTCTTTTTATCTATTAATATTTGGTCACAATTATTGAATACCAATATCATAGAAGATGCTTAGTTTAAAAAACTTCTAATACTTAAAAATACGAATTAATCTGTAAAAAAGCAATAAAACAATCTTATGCTTCAATATGAAAATCTAAAGCTGTATTTATACTATATTTTTCGAGATGCGTTACAGTTTTACTTTTTTTTGTAAAATCGTAAAAATTTATTTTCAATTAGTTAAGCTTTCCTGTAATGCTTTTTTTGTTGAAGTAATTTAGGATACTTATACCCAAGGGGTGAAATTTTCTTTGAGAAAATTGACTGAAATTCTTTAAAAATCTATGATTAATTTTAAAATTTTCTTTAAGAATACTAGCAAATTTCTTTGCAAATTCTTTTAGAAATTTAAACTTTGAGAAAATTCTTTGATAATTATTTGAACAGAAATACAGTATTATCCTAAAAGTTTAATCATTTAATCATTTAATTATGTATTATTCATACATCAAAATTAGTAACTCTAAATTAGATTTTGGTGACAATTACATTTATAATGATGATTATAATAATATAATAAACATCAATATTTTAATTGCAAAATTCTTTGAGAAAATTTTAAAAAATTAACTATTTTTCTCAAAGAATAATTATTTTAGAATAATAAAATTCTTTGACTTTCTTTGATCAAAGAATATTTTACCCTTTGCTTATACCATACAATAGAGTCTACGGAAGAAAATAGTATTAATTTTAGATTTTAAAAAATTAGGTGTTGAAGAGGTGGGGTTCCACGGGAGGAACCCATAAAGGAACAGATAGACAAAGAAATTATGAGATATATATAGGGATCGAATTTTCCGGGACTAAAAAGTAGGTAAAACGGGAGGAAACTGGGAACAAAAATGTAAAATGCGGGAATGGTTTCAGGAAAAGATTTCAGCATAATTTTTTAAAAATTTTCAAAACAAAAAATTTATCAAAGTAATGATATTTCTTTAATAAATTTGATAAAACTTTAATACTTTTGATTTTTTTTTGAACTCTTACAATTCATGCCAAATTTTCATACTTTGTATTGAATTCAATAACTAGTAGAATTCAATTACTTATAAATTTGTTGCTAAATATAGTTAAAACGAGAAATTTTTGATTATTTTCTTATATCCGAGATTATTTCTATAAAATGATAAAACCGGGAAAATAAAAAAAACTTAATTAATTAATTAGATTTAATAGTAGTTAAAATTGTAATCTCCTGATTATATTATCAAAGAAAAGATAAATGTAATTTGCCATAAGTTAAGTTTTCATAACCTATTGTCACCCTAAAGGAGTGCTTGTCCTGTGTTCAAAAAATTTCGCTTAAATTAAGCCCCCATTTGAAAAATTTAAATTTACCCTAAATATTAATATTTTCTGAACCGGACCCCCTTAGACCTTTGGTAACTATGCTTATAAACGCAACTAAAAATCTATAATAATTCACATAAATAAGTTTAAACCTTACAAATTGACGAATATTATCATCGAATTTTGTTTATTTCATAGTTATTGCCAAATTATCTAAAACTTAAACTTTGTACTGTGCAGGACAAACAAATTAGTTGATGGTTGCTATTCGTTATGGCAGGCAGCTATTCTTCCCATTATTCATACCATTTTAGTGAAAGAATGTGAGCTACACTTTATACTATAGATGACATTATACTGTACCCTATTTTTAATTATTATTATGATTTAATAGCACCGCATTTGTTGCCTACTGATAAATGGCTCTTCAATCAGCAAGCATTGCAGGAATACTTACTTTTCTGCTGCCAAGAAAAAAACGGTGGTTTAATTGATAAACCAGGACGACATCGCGATTTTTATCATACCTGTTACGATCTTTCAGGATTATCGATAACACAGCATTCTATGTTAAGCCAGTTTTTGATTTGTGATACCGATGATAACAAAGTGGTAAGAATTTTATTAATCAAATAAAATTATCGATGAATATAATATGAAAGTAATTAAAATAACTTCTCATATGTCAGATACGAATACATCCACTATTTAATGTAACGGTTGATTCTGTTGGTTATACTAAAGATTTTTTCTCCGATTATCTCTGTTAATGAAATTTTATAACTTACATAACTTATATTTATTTTATATGTATTGTATAATATCATAGGATTAATTATTATGATAATTATTAGGCTTAATTTTTTCTAAATATCAAATGTTGTTAATAAATAAATAAACGGCATTTCAATATACATAAAATTTATTTTTAAACGTTAATTAATTATTGTTAACCAATTTTTTATTAACATATTAGTTCTTGCAATTGAACTTCTAAATAACAAGATATATACCGGTACTACTGATTTTTAAATAAAATACATTCAGTGAGTTTTTTAAAGATCACTTCGTACACCAAAACCAGGTCCTGTTGGAGGAGTAGTGAGCGAAGTTAAACCTGATTGTGGTTCGCAAGAGAATCTTCCGCTTTTAGCTGATGGCCCAACTTTCGGTTTTCTTCCCGCTTTTAAATCACTGATTAGTTTCTTGACGTCATCTAAACTTAGGTCTTCGTAATAGTCATCATTTACTTGAATCATTGGTGCGTTAACACACGCTCCCAAACATTCCACTTCAGACACTGTAAAATCTTTATTTCCCTTACAAACTTCTTTAGCGCATTCGTACACTTCTTCGGCGCCATTAAGCATACATGGAGTGCACGTACAAACTTGAACGTGATATTTGCCTACAAATTTAAACCATAAATACGTTTAATAAAATGAATGTTAAGTAATATTTCTAACCAATAGGTTGCCTATTAAACATGGTGTAGAAAGTTGCGACTTCATAGACCCTCATCCGAGGCATTGACAAATAATCTGCAACATAATCCATAGCTTTAAGTGGAAGCCATCCTGTGATACAAACAAATAAATTACGCATCAATATATGCCATACTTTTTAAAGATAAATATCTAAAGATAAATATAGATAGTTATAAAATGCATGCCATGTTGTCTTTGCGCCAAATCAAGAAGAGGTATGACCGCAGCGTTTTGGTGACCTGAAGGGTAGATACCAATTATGGAATCTGCTCTCTATATGACAATTTTATGTGTTTAGATATATTTATAGATCATATTTTATATGGTAACGTATATATATAATTACTTTCTTATTTTCATCATTAAATTCAAACTTTTTGATATCAACATCTTGTGGTCTGTGGACAAAAACTTGATCACTAAATACGCGAACAAAGTTTGTTATAGTTTTTGGTTGAATCTTAATTGCATATAATCTTATTTGATTCAATGAATATAAACGATTCATATTTATTATTTATTAAATTATACAACGAAATCAAAACATAATAATACGGTCAATCATGTGACCTCTATTCCCAACATATGTATGCGTTGCTATCGTAACGATACGCACATGTTTTTGTCGTTTTATTTTGTCAAACTGTTGTTTAATTTGATTTAAGTTTTACGCAACTTTTTTTCAATTCACTATAGCATTCACTGCCATGTGGTGTCATATATTACATCTTAACTATCTTTAAGTATATGATAATAATATTATAATATAAAGGAAATGTTGATGTGTTTAAAAAAATTAAATAAATTGGTTTTATTGTCGAAAAACTGTGGTTACTTTAAAGTATTGTTTACCACATTTACGCGCAATGTTTATGATAACCAAACTAAATTTTATTATAACATTCACTCACAAATATTTAAACGAAAATTGTTGTCATCGAATCAAATTATAGTTAATGTTAGATATGAATCGTCCGTGAGTTCAAAATCGAAATCGAAAGCAGAGATTAAGTCAGAATCGATCCAAAAGTTGGCACAATTCCAAACTAATTTCCCAATCAATGGTTTTCCTCTTTTCAATCATAATAAACAGTTGGATATAAGCGATGGATTGCCGGTTGAGTTAAAGAACTTATGCGATAATGTTCATCAAAATACTGACCAGTTTTGTAAATATTTTCCGAGTGTCACAAACATCCTTAACGACACAATGTCTGCACAATCGTTAGCGGCTCTGGAAAGATGGAAGAAAGCGAAAATCGGTGAATTGGGTGAAGAAGGGTTTAAGGCATATCAACAAGAATTGTTTGCCAGAGGAAAACTGCTTCATCTAAACATACGAAAGTTATTGGAAGGACAACACGCGTCATCGCTTAATATTGCGGTTAATATCGAAAATTTTTGGAAAAGTTTAGAACACGTGTTTCCAATAATTAGTGACATTAAATTATGCGAAACATTTGTTTATCATCCATATCTCTGTTATCGAGGAATAGTAGATTGCGTGGCAGTCTATAATGGGAATATTGTTATTATAGAGTGGAAAACATCGGAAAAACCGAAGCCAACATTGAATGACATTTATGACAATCCTCTACAAGCGGCAGCATATTTGGGTGCACTTAATTTTGATAATAACCATTCGCTAAATGCTAACGAAATTGTGTTGATATACGCGTATGAAAGCGGCGCAAACGCGCAAATCCATCACTTGAATCAAACATTATGTCAACAGTATTGGCAACAATGGTTACAACGACTCACCAGTTTTTGGAATACAAAAGCGAAATTATTATGTAATTAATAACATATATATCCTAAGTTTATATAAGTTTTACTTATTTTAGTATAAAAATTTATAAATAAATTTACGATAAATTATTTACATGGCACTGATATTAAGTTAATTTAAATGTGGTTTGAAAATTTTTGAGATAATTTCAATATTTCTCATAAGACTTATTGCCAAATAATAGTGAATTAAAAAACTAAATTAATTAATCCCTGAACGACATCAAGAAAGTTAACCATACATCCGTCATACTGTGTCGCACAGTTCGCATTATCTTGTCGTCCATATCGCGCCGCCAATTGATATTTTGATACAACTTTTAATGGCTCTTCAGCTTCGGTGTATGGTCTGTTTATTATGTAATTATGATTATTTAAAATGATCTTTTTTCAAATATTTTTCAAATATCTTACGGAAAAAACAGTTGGAGTATTAAACCAATTATTCCATACCTATTCAAAAAATTTTAAAAACTGATTTTTATTTATCAATTGAGTTAAGAAATTTTTGATGTTTTATTTACTTTTTTGGTTGATTATGTGCTTCACAAATGCATCGTTTCATACATTCTTGAGCGTCAAGACGTGGAAAACTTGGTAAATCATCGACAGATTTCTCAACCCATCCCATAATAGACTCGGAAACTCCTACCAAACGACTTGTGATAAAGTTAGAAATTCCTTGTCTTTCTTCTATACTTAATGATCTTTCCATATTTTTTAATTCTGGAAAAACCATTGGCGATACAAGAGCTAACCCTCCAAGCAGTACAGCACCAATCACTGCTATATCACCTTCACATATATTATGCAAAATTTATTAATTAACTTTTTCTTTATTATTCGGTTAATTAATCTTGAACTATGTTTTTAATTTTTTTGACTCATTATTTTCAATCATTATTCAATTAACGAAAAAATTATTAAAGTCAATTTGATTACAGTTATTGTATTCAGACTAAATTTAATGTTCTTAATTTAGACTTTCTAGAAATTTGAGGTCGATCTAAGCCATACATACTCAAGTCCGAGCCCGATATTAATATTTCAATTTAAAAGGGATAAAATTAATTAAAAATATTTCAAAACTAACCTGCATTTAATTGGGATATTGTAGATTGAAAATTTCCAACATTTTTATACGCTAAAAATTAATGTATTAATTTATAAATGAATAGTTAAATTAATTTGATAATTAATAATTACCTTTTCTCGCTTCTTGAACTGATTGGTTATTGTAGTTGGAATCATAAATCTCAAACTGATGCGAAGGTTTTTGTCTGCTCTCAACTTTAATATGATTGTAACTAACTTTTGGTAAATTATAGTCTGACTTGAAGTAACGCGCTCTTTGAGACGAAATCAGTTCGTTATCTTTAGTAGACACGGCTAATACCGATAATATTACAATGAGTATTTCGAATGACGAATTAAAAATCATTTTTGTTCATTAATTTGATCACAAACTTATATTAGTATTGACTTAAAATTTAAAGGTTTAGCAATCGAAACAACTAAAACTTTTGTACAGTCGGTAAAAGTTCTTTGGAATAAACTTTTGTATTTTATTGTGCATTCTTCAGTAACTCACTCGTTCTAACTGAGTATGTTTTATGTATGTTTAATAAAAAGACTTTTACTTCCTATTTTTCCAGTATTTTTTTACAAAACTTAGGGTCAATAAACTTCGAAGGTTAAGGTCGATTCATTCATTTGCGTTAAGATAATGTAAAAGAACTCACTGTATAGCTTCATACCTGCGAAAACAGGTAAATAATAGAGAATGAATTAAGACTCTACTGTTGCTCGAGTTTTTTATGAACGGATGCAATAGTTTGGTCATAGATTAGCTGAAAAAGTTTTTTAAAACAATAAACCGCATTATGATATAATATTTTAATAAAAAACTAATTTAATTAGAGGCGGATTTGTATAATTAAAAATGTATTATTACAAACAAACGAATCCGGAAGTATAATAATATAATAAGTAACCTAAAAAATGTATTCTACTGACGAGTGTGAGGTAAAAAAGCATTTATCTTAATAAATAAGTCTCAAAATTTGTTTGTTTTTCGGTCTGTCTGTTTGTGGTTCACTTCATAGATTCCTCCCCTGCGGCCCAACGCAATCGAAACCTATATCAATATATTCAGCTCAACGAGAAGGAAATAAATGGAGGGGTTTGGAAGGGGTGGGCCCCCTTAGAGGGTTAAGGTGGAAAAAACTTAAAATTTTACCGGAATCACTTATACCATTGTACTCGGCTTAAAAAGTTATGTTGATTTAAGAGGTCACTTGCTGGGTTAGTTGGAACTCCCATAAGGTAGAAAAATCTAAAATTTTTGTAAGAAATTTAGGCATGATTGGTGGGGTCTGATGGGGTAGGGTTGAATCGGGTGTGGAATGGTTCGATCGGTGGTATGGTTCGATCGG
The DNA here is from genome assembly GCA_034698025.1 of Phthiracarus crinitus. Lineage (NCBI taxonomy): Eukaryota > Metazoa > Arthropoda > Arachnida > Sarcoptiformes > Phthiracaridae > Phthiracarus > Phthiracarus crinitus. The sequence goes on along the minus strand of JAQGAW010001290.1, from coordinate 8,254 downwards.
GCGGGGTAGGGTTGGATCGGGTGTGGTAGGGTTGATTCGTCCTAACCTATTTCGTCCTAATCGCAATTCGCAGCCTTTGTAAAAATTATAATTTATGTACGTACCATAGTTTGTGAATACTTTATTCTTTTTTAAATTTATTGATTAAACAAAAATTCATTTAAAATTATAAAAATTCTTTAAAACTGAATGTGGAAACTACGAGTATATTAAATCCTCAATGGGAGGTAATTAACTAGTAATTAACAGTTATCATTTTAGAGGAACAATACTTTGTGGTACAAAAATTGATTATAAATGTGATATTAATTGTGGAACACGAGTTACCTTGGAAAATGGTGTCGCTTACCAAACCGATTTGGCGCAACACACCCATTCTCCGAGAAAGAGTAAAATACAATCCAAAATATTCAGTGAGAAATTGCGGTCATCCACTTCTATCGAAACGTTAAAACCTCACCTCAATAAATTTTTTGACTATTTTTTATTAGGTTTATACCGGTTTACCTCACTTTAAACTACATTTAAAAATAGCACGAGGGGCACGAAATTTTCAAAATTTCAATATTTATTGAATTACATGTCGGTCTACTGAAACGTTACCAAAGAAGTCGCGACGAATCCACCCACAAACCAACGCCCAAACCTTAAGGAAACCTGGGGGTCAATGGCACAACAGTGGCACCAATAATAAGGGGACACAAACGCGTGACTATCGCTTGAAATTATTTATTAAATTAATGAAAAACGCGTTACAAACGCATACTTATATTAAACGGCGAAAGCCGAACGAAAACCTGTGCCACGCAAACCAGCGGTTCCACGAGTAATGGCACGCAAACCACAGCAACACAATAACAATAATAATAATAATTAGTTATAAATAAATGGCAACAAATAAATCAAATATATATATATATATTAAAAATCAAATCAAAACATATGCCTCAAGGGCTTATAGAAAATTATATTTAAGTGTTCAGTTTGAGAGCAGTCAACACACTGAATACTTTACTAAATGCGCATAACAGCGCTCACATGATTTATGTTTTAAGTTTTAGTCACTATTACGTCATTTCACTACCTCGAGGTAATATCGGACATAAAAAATTTATCATTTTTAATATTAATTTATTAAAAATTTAATATAGTTGATTAAAATAGAATAGAATAGAATAGAATAGAATAGAATAGAATAGAATAGAATAGAATAGAATAGAATAGATAATTGAAAATCACTCTGAGTTTATTTTCACTTTCTTTTTCAGTTTCACTATCATCAGTTAATCCAGAATGTTTGTCATTTTCTTCAGTATGACCACTGATGAAAATGTCTCTAAGTTTGTGTCCATAATTGTTTTCATCTTGTTTTCCTGTTGATATTCCTGAGGCTGTAAATACCGTTTTAATTAAACTAGTTTCAATTTCTATCCAAACCTGAGAAACCAATTCAACAATCATTCCATAAGACACTTTAGATTTAATTCCAGTTTCATTAAATTGTTTTTCCGATTCTGCCATCCAGTATTTCCATAATGCTGCAAATTATCGTTTGACTGAGTAATTAATTCCCATATCTAGTGGCTGAATTAGTGGTGTCATACCTTAAAATTATCATAAAAAAGTACAATATCTTTACAAGTAATATATTATCCTTAGCTCTAGTTACAACGCTAGTTACAAGGTTCCATAATACTTCCGAAAAGTAGTTTTGACTATAGCCGTAGTGTGAGCACGAGCAGAATCAAATATTAGCAATGTATTCAAAGTCTTTGCAAAATTTGCAAAAAATCCATTTTGCCTCCTTCCAAACGATTGACATCCATTTAAACATTAGATCCTCTGTCTTTAATAGCTGTTACTTTAACATTAGGCCAGGTAACACCTTTTGGAGGCTACGGGTGATTTTTTAAATTTTTAAATATGATCATATGATCACTCTTCCATCCGTCAGGTTATACGTATAAAACTAAAGTAAAGCGAAACTTTTCTTTGCCAGTAGTATATAGTTTTAGGGAGTCAGTATTTTTGAATTCGTATGTAGGTTATGATACAGTATCAAAATATAAAGGTATTTCATTCATGTTTGCGATGAATAATTGATTATTCGAATAATATTTTAAAAATGACCATAAAAAAGTACAAAATCTTTACGAGTAATAAAATTTACCGGTATATGTTTGCAGTCGGTATATGTTACAAAGATACCCATTTATCAATTTATTCAATGTTCGAAACAGCCAAAATTTTCACGTATTTTCTGGCCAATTGATGTTCCATTACGCAATACAACTTTATGTCGTCGTTAAAAAGATATCGCCAACCATTTAATGCAGAAAACTTAATTTTGTCGTTAACATATCTCTCCTTATTAAGTTCATCTCGTGGTTAAATGCCGAACTTAAAAATAACATCATCGCTGACTTGTAAACCATGATTATGGTGTCGCTTAATTTTTTAAATTGTCATTTCGTCAATTTCTTGGTATTTAATGTTACGATCCTTAAAAATAAAATGCACGTAAAGATATCGTACTTTTTTATGATCAAAATTTTTAAAAATTTTCAAATAAACTTTATTGCTGCGAATTCTCTTTTTTCTTTTAGTTGAAACGTTTCGGTTTGCACGGAGTTCTTTTAGCGTATCTTCTTGCTTAGTCAACAAATACAAATTTTGTCGGCTAACATTCCTAACTAATACGCTTTTAGAGTTCTTCGATGCCCCAGACATTATTGTTTAAACATTTTAAAAATTTAATTGCCTTAAGCTTAAACTCGATTGTGAATGAATGTTTTTTTGATGATTTTTGTTGATCTAAAATGTTAATTAAAATAAAATACACGTAAAGATATCGTCCATTTTTATGATCAAAAATTTAACATTCGTAACATATCTAAACTGGAATTATCTTCATTGACTTCGTTAATCTGTTGCAAATCGTATTCAAATTCAGTTTCAGATTCAGATAAATTATCATTAAGTATAAGTGTAGTCATTTTTAAATTGTGTATTTTAAATACATGTGCGATGGTTTAACTTAAAATTATTTGCATAAATAACGTTTGTATGAAAATTATTTCACGCTATAGCGACATGTAGTAATACCTCGAGGTATGTTTAGATATCGTGCACTTTACGATACTGCGAAATGTCATTTAAAATGAGGTATACCGGTAATGATATAAGACATTTTTTAAGAGATAATATTGATGACGAGACATAAATTTTGAATACAGAAATTTTAAATAAGTGAAAAATTCGACAAAATACAAAATCGACATATAGCTCGTTAGAAAGAGCTCAAAGATTTCTTTCTAAAAAGCTAATTATATTTTTCCATATGTATTGTTGAATAAATAATATTTAGTACAGAATTTTAATTATTTTTTAATATTACTAAAAATCTCAAATTTAGTGTTCGATTTTTTTCAAATTTAATTTAATTCCAAATCCAAAATCAAAATAATTATCTAAAGTTTCTCGCGATCGATATTTTGGATTTTTTGCTATTTTAACGCGTCTAGAATACAATCGATCGAATTCTATAATAGTGTCTGGAACCTCATCATCGTTTGATCATTTACTCTCATTTTCAGATTCTGGTTCATTTTGAGGGTTAGTTTGTTTGTTTTCCATTCTTTTTCGAGTCGCAAAGATTAATTTTCAATTGATTATAATATACTGAAATATTTTAAACTATTGCTCCATTTTATTAAAATATACGTACCAACGCTTCGATATCCTCTTTGCCGTCATATCATTACACATTCCTAACCTTCAGGCCACCTCTAACTGTTCATTAATCGTTAAGTATTTAAATGAAGTTATATTATTTGTCTTCATATATCGTTTTTGTTACTTCTTGTTGTCTCAATTTCAGCCCATTTTATTTTAGGTTTATCATTACCTTTCCTTTACCACAAACGTTCCATCGGATCCATTTAACACAATTTAAATTAAATTAAATTATTACTTACACAATAATAATTAAAAACGTGTTGTTTTGTTGTTGTGCTATAGTTATGACATAAATTATGATAGCAATAACAATAACTGGTTGCGAAATGCGAACAGATCCGGTTTAAACCGCTGTTTTGCTGTTTTCGATCAATATTTTCACTTTCAAAGCGGTGCGGTTCTGTTTGCAAAAAAATTAAGCTCAAGCTCGAAGCTCAGGGTATCGAGCTTTTTGAGCTTAATAAGCATTTAATCCAACAAAACAATTATGTGTTTAGTATCATATTTTAAATTAATTTCGTATATTTGAATATAACTACTTGTATGCCATAAAATTTTTATAGATTGAAACTTAATTTAAGGATAAATTTGTATTAAATATTTTTATTTAACATAATTTGGCAAAATATGCTAAGGATAAAATTTTTTTATAAGCTCTAAGCTCTAGCTCACCATATTTTTCGGAAGCTCAAGCTCAGGTTAAAAATATAAGCTCAATCTCAAGCTCGGTATAATTGAGCTTTTTGCTATCTCTACCGTAGTATTAACAACTTAGCAAAGCTTATGAAATATAATATAAGCATTTTGAATGAGATAATAAGATTACGGATTAATTGAAATCCAATCTTTATTTGTTACGTAACGCATGTAATCATATATAATTGATTGAATATATCGTTTAAACATACGTTAGAAACCAAATCGAATTTAAGAAAAACATGTATTTGAAACAGCATTTACGAGATATTAAATTCCGTTTGATTTCAATTCAATATATATCTTTCAGGTTTATATCTCAACTCACAAACAAATTAAATATTAATCATTATTAAAGATATCTACATAATAAATATTAGCCATTATATCTCAATTCAGTTAAGTCTACACTAAATCCTCCAAATAAGGCGTGTCATATAACTTTCCAACCGAAGCCATCGCACCTTTACTTTTGATGAGTTTCTGAGCGATACTGGAAACGTCTTGCACTGACACTGAATCGATGGCGTTATCGATATCCTTAGCAGTTGGAAGCTGTCCAGTGCTCAGAACATAAGTTCCCAATTCTTCGAGATATGCCGATTGACTCTCATTAGCCATCAATACCGATGCTTTTAAAATATTTCTTTCAAATAATTAAAATTAAATTAAAGCATAAATACTATGAGTTATATCATTATAAGTTACATTACTTCGCAATTTTTAAATCTTTATCAGTAATATTTTTCGCTGTTTCTCTTAATTGATTGACTGCAGCCTTAAGTGTTTTAGTGACTTCGTTTGAATACGCGGCTAAACTCAAACCGAATATTCCAGTGTCTGGATAACTGATATTAATACTCGACACCGCAAATGGGTTTTCAGCAACTTTTGCCACTGCTTTGCCTAATTTGGTTGACGTTCCAATATTGTACTTAATTCGTGGTCCAGAGCCCAACAAAGTTTGAAACAGAGACAGCGTAACCAATTCTTTAACATTATTAGACCTATTAATAACGTTATGATAACCATTAAACGTTAAAAACAATGAAATTCAAATTGAAGTGATTTATACCCAACTCCTTCACAGGCAACGGCAACGTAAGTGATATCAGAGTCTGAATCAATCCTCACTTCACCGCCGATGAACTTGCTTTCTCCAGACTGTCCTCTGTCTCCTCTCGCCATCGCAAATCTTTTTGACACAATATCTAAAAACAAGTCGTGCTCAACACCTAAACCAACGATTGCGGTACGATTTGATACGAAGTGTTCGTCAACAAACTTTCTGATCATAACATCGTCGTGTTTTCCGAGCATAAAACCGGGACAAAACAGTGAATTGCGAAGACCGCCACGAAATGCCGCTTTGTTTAGCGCTTCAATCAGAACTAATTGGGGATTTTCGTTGAGATAAGCCAAATCTATTCTTTGTCGATAAACATTGTCCGTGATTTCCCACGGTTTGTACGCTCCTTCCATCACTATGTCTGCCAGAAATTCAATGTTTTTACTGACATAATCGCGATTAGTCTCCAAAGTATAAATGAGATAATCTCTAGTGGTTGACGCAGATATCGATGCGCCCAAGTATTCAACATTACGAGTGATGCCAAACGATGTCGACCTCTTCGTAGCCAAACCACAGATTGAACGAAGTGTATGAGATATACCTAATTGTTGTGGCGGTTCGTATCGCGAACCAGCTTTAATGAAAATACCAATTCTTGATATGGGACTCAAATTTTCTTGTGACGCCACGAAAATACCGCTCGGGAGCGATGATAGTTTCAACTCTTGAGACTTTGAGCCATCGATCAATGGTTTATGCGATGATTGCGCGGACAATAAACGAATATTAGCTCTAACTATAGCTTTCAGGTCTAATTTGTTTATCTTAATAGAAATCATTTTTAGTTTATTTAATTGACTTCATAAATAGTACAAACAACCAATACTTATGCGCATATGTTTGCGCATTCATCTCAACATCAATTTAGCTTACAAGTAACACTACTTAATGTAAACCTCAAATCAATCGCTTTTAAATATGTTAATATTTTATTATTTTATATTATAAATTTGATAAACCATTATTTTAAACAAGATATTCTGACTAAACTGCAATATTTAGGGTATACTGTAAACGGGAAAATTTAGATCTTGGTCTGAGGGACTCGGGAAAAATAGGGACCATTTTTTAAAAGTTAATTTAAGGGTGGTTTGGGATTAAGAGTACAAAGCCTATCAATTTGTTGTAGAAAAGTTGCATACATTTTAAATGCATTATTGTCACACGAATTGCAGCAATACATGCTAACTTGTATATAGTATTCAAATATCACGAGTGTATTGCATTTAATTATTTATTTTATTTCTAAATCGTAAGTATTAATTGTATCGTTGTATTCATTGTCGACAATCCATTTATTACTGGAATAAACCAATGTTTTAATTTATCTGGAAAACTATATCTGAAAACGTTGTTTGTTTAATAAAACTATGCGTTAATTGTATATTGAATTAATAATAATCAAAATGAGTCATATAATGAATGTAAACGCAAATCCACGACAAATACCGACACCATTACCATTACCGCAACAACCAATCAATACGATGGCATTAAACGCCACATCACACCCAACACATGCATCGCACGCACCAAACAGTGTGCCATCGATGGCATCGCAGCAACAATCGCTTGAACAGCGTTACGACTTAATAGCGCGCGTTAGAAGTCTCGTTTGGCAATTAAAAGATTCGCTTGCAGTCAGTTATATATAATCATATGTTCATTAATAATCGTATTTTTTTGGATTAGACTCTAATGCGAGTGTCGGCCAGTAATATTCAACATAATTCACAAATTGATAGCGGATTGTAAGCACTCATAAATAAGTTATATTCGGTTCAATTTATCATATGTTTTAATTTAAAAATTGATAGAAAAATAAGTGAAGAACAAGTGTTACGTTTCGATAAAGCATTGGAGGACTTTTTCTCGATTTGCAATCAAATTGAATTACATTTAGTAAGTGTTAAATAAAATAAATTAGGATACGATTTAATATTAATATTTGTATTTGAATTGAAGAAAACAATTCTTGAATGCGCGATACAAGCGAAAGATAGTCACCAATATCTGCCTTTTCCCATATCATCGGCAAAAACAGAGAATCTGGTCGATCCGAGTAATGAAAATACGATATCTTATAGTCAATACGTGATAACTATTAAAAGTCAAGTTAACTTCGCTAAGAGTATTCACGATGTATTGATTGACGGAGCGAAGCGTATCACTCAAATCGATTTGCCTCTTAATCCTTCCATTTCGTCTGTCAATTCATCGAACAGCGTTTAAAAGTATTTATTAAGTAAAATATTTTATAAATAAAAACTGTTAATATGAAAATTTCTATAAATGTTTATATATAAACATGTAATATGCCATCAAAAAGTTTTCCGATTTTGCTTTATGTTCATTTTATTGTAACACATATTTCCGGAAGTTTTTTATTTCGATCCAAACATTTCTTGTGACGCGTAAGTTACATATAGAAAACCATCTTCATCTTTGTTATCTCTATATACATCATCTAATGTTTTAGTCATATTCGCCATACTTTTATTATTAATCAGAAGATAGATTGTCTGGGTTTTGCTGAGTTGCATTCGGTTCCTATACGTACAATACAATATAAGCTTATTAAATACAATGCTAATACAGTGGTATAAGCAGTGATGCACACGCTCGGCGCTCACGCTCGCGCTCGGCAAAAAAATGACGCTCAGCGCTCGCGTTCACGCTCGGGTAAAC
>JAQGAW010001289.1:0-20195 GCA_034698025.1 Phthiracarus crinitus | reverse complement strand
GGTTTGGTCGGGTGGGTGGGTTGGGTTTGGTCGGGTGGGTGGTTTGGGTTTGGTCGGGTGGGTGGGTTGGGTTTGGTCGGGGTGGGTTGAGAATATTCTTGAGTGGGTAACGAGTGTTAAGGGTTGGTTGCGGGTGTTTAAGGGTGGTTAAGGGGGATGTCCAAGTTGTTAGGGGTTGGTTTCGGGTTGGTCGGGTATGTTCCGTGTCGGTTGGGGAAGTTTCTACATGGATCGGTTTAAAGTCATTGTTGGACAGGATGAGTTCAAGGAGAATAGAACTGATGGAAAGGGTTTTTTAATTAAAATTTATAATCATTTCTGCCCGACGAAGTCGGGCTTTAACTCTATTAGTATATATTTACTAGAAATAGCAAATAATTTATTTTGAACTTCTTCGCTATAAAAAAGTTTATTAAAGTCTATTTTCTTTAAAAATAATTAACATTATATTATCTTATCATCTTTAAGTAAAAAAACTTTACTATAAATCAATCTGTCGTTTAAATGATAACGATTTTTTATTGTTAAAGATCTATTATATATATATTACTTCTCTTATATTACTAACTGTTACATTTCATTATAATTTATTGTTTTGTATAACAATAATATTTGGTTGTTTGAAACTTATTTTGATTGTTGATTTCATGCAATTAATTCTAAAAACTTAACTGTAATAATAAAAATAATTTAAAAATTCATTGTCTATTTTTACTCAAATATTTACGACATTCTATACATTATACTTCGTATTATTATTATATAATTTGTTAATATAATATGCATTGTATATTATATTGCAAAACATTGTCATAGATTAAGAAATGCTAACTTCGGTCATTTATTTTCCCCTAATTTTCATCGTCATTACTATCATCCAAAATTTTTTGCAATCTATTCTGCAGCAACACTTCCCCCAATTCTGCCGCCAATACCCCCAGTGATTGCACCTATTATTCCCCCAATCACTGCACCGGGAATAGCGCCGACACCACCAAAAACAGCACCAATACTAATGCCCGCATAAGAGCCACTCGTAGCACCAGCGCTCATCCATCATAAACACCGCAAACTGATTACACTGTTTTAATTGTGTTTTTCGGCAGTTTTTTTTTCAATATATTGATTTTCTGTGAAATCACGTCGAACTGTTAATCGCTTTAAGTAATAAAATAGTTAACAATATATAATGCAGGTTTGTGCTGAATGAGAAATATATCGTACCATTAATAGTGCTTAATTAGAAAAGGGGAAAAAAAGCTTCGTTCGGCAATCTAATAAATGAGAAACAAATTAAAATTATTTGTATTGCGCAACCTTTCTCATTCAGTACAAGCCTGATATAATGACTATTCTAGAATTTCTTCATAACTATACGCGCGGAATCAATAACCACACCAGCAATGAGTGCTGCTTTACCCATATATGGCAACACTTTACTGGTACCTTCAGCTGCAGATACCATACCATTTGGTACTTTCCAGTGCGGATCTATAAGTTTAGTGCCTTTCGTTAATACATTTATATGAGAATATGATGTGATGTCCGACATGTGGATTATCGAATCGAATTTTACTCGTTTTCGTAACAGTATTTACAATTGCAGCTCGCGTTGATTTGCTAACACGTAATCCAAAATCTGAAACTCTATTTCCAGATACCAATCGTTACCTTATTGGTGCACACGTTATCTCTTTCAAACATTTCAGATAACGTAATAACAAGTTTTTTTAGCCGCTCTTTTCTTTTTGTATCGCAGTTTTATCTTATTAGGGACTACCGTTGAATTACACTATCGCTTATATGATATTTGATATTTTTTTTGGCCCATATTTCATTATAATTTATTGTTTTGTATAACAATAATATTTGGTTGATTGAAACTTATTTTGATTGTTGATTTCATGCAATTAATTCTAAAAACTTGTACTTAATTCTGTACTTATTAGTTTATATTACTCAAAATTTCAAAATCGCATTAAGAAATTTAGAAATATTAGGAATTTTACAAAAAAAACTTATTGATCAGTGAAAATTCTTTAAATCCTAAAGCCCCAGAATAAGCCTAAGACATAACAGGCCGGCCTAACACTTTGCCTAACCATTATATTGGAGTCAAAATCTAATTCTAACACGTGAGCCTAAGGCCTATTGCGTTGGGTTAGGCTGAGCCAAAATTCTCATATCTAGTTAATACCAAAAACTAATAATTAAGTAATCAATAATATTATTTCATTGACAATTCAACGACTTTCAAGAAAAATATTGCAATAATTGATAAAATCTATAAAATAATAAAATTCATTAACAAATAATTATAAAATCAATATTATGTTTGATTACTTCATAAAATCGGAAATAATTAATAATGAATAGTTTCCAACAGTAAAATCCAATTCTTTTTTGACTCAATCTTTCCATAAATACTGATAACTATTTTAAATAAAAGTAAATAATTTCATTATTTATATTATATTTATAACCTTTAATCTCATTTTTGGTTCAATTCTTCGTTTAATATTATGTGAATATAATCTCAATATCAATGCATAATATTTATCAGTTTTGTGAGCCAAAGATGAAGCAGTATTCATGAAAAAGAAAAAGATTAAACAGAAAACTGATGTTCCGTATATAAATATGAACCGAATCGAAGAAGTCATGTCACCAAACAAAATACTATACAAAAGAAGAGAAATTATAGCGGATAATAACAAATAGAGCCAAAACGCAAACTTTGCCCAATAATTGTCATTATAATTCTTGATTTCATGATAAAGAGTTTGCATTGATTTGATAAGCGATAGAATTAGTTTATTGTTTAAAACAATCGATCGTTTAATCTTATTATTAATTTCTGCATTATTTTCTTCGATTTTTAATTTTAAATAAAAGCAAATCAAATAAAAATAAGTGATTTGCCAAACAATAAAACTGACATAACAATTACCACAATAAACAATTAATAAACTCCATGGAAGCGCATATAAAAATAGTTGCGTTAAAGAACAATTCAGTGCAAAGGGAACCATACTAACAATAAAATCTGAAATTGGGGACATATATATACAAATGAAACCAAAAAGTTTGAATAATAATCGTGATTTATTCAAAAGTTTTTGAATATTTGTCTTATTATTGAGTCCAATAGATTGCGGCGAAACAAATCCAGCCATCATTTCAAACACTTTCATATATGACGGGTAAATACCATGTTTGTAATTCCAATAATGAATTGCTTGAGTGATAATTGCCATAAAAATTGTTATAATACCTATTACGTTCCAATGGTAACGTATATTTAAAAAGTAAGAGAAGTCTCCGATTTTTATAAAAAAATCTTTGTTCCCAGTTTTAGTAATTAAAGAGACAAAACATCGAAAGCATAGTATTATAACACCTATTAGTGTTAGAATAGGATTAAAATATAATCGACTTCTTTTAGCATTTCCAATCATAAACTGCCACAATCCTATCTCATAGAAGTGATTGCCAGCATTTTCTATGATCATATATTTCGGCAATGGTTTACTTGTATCGAATTTTTGCATAATATTTTGAATATTTACAATTAATCAATTTATGCCACTTTTTCTTTTACAAAACAACAATTTATTTTATTTAAATCAAAGATTAACCAAATATTTATTTTAATTATTCTAAGCTTAAACTGAATTTAAAAACTTGTTTATAAAATTGAACGGAATTTTTAACAATTTATGATTTATTTCTTTTGAACGATTACATATTTTAAAATTATTTCATAAAATGAATAATATTATCGCCTCTAATTAAACTTAAATGTCAATGTTTTACATGAAATTAAATTACAATATATTGATCGACATATTATTGATTAAACATTAACTACATTTATATAAATTAAATAAAAATAAAAATTTTTTATAGTGAAATAAATTAATTAAATTTTTCGCGTTTTATTTAAAATTTTAAACATAGTTTTTTTAATAAGGAATAAAACTATTCATTTGATGTATTATGTAATAAGTTAATATAAGTTTTAATAAATCAATAATTTCGAAATTCAAATAAAGTAATTAAAAATAAAGCTTCCGGCGGTGCGGTTAAACCGCGGTTTTTGGCCGTGTGGTTACGGTTCTTATTTATAAGTTTTTTGCTGTTTTTGGCGGTTAAAAATTTTAAGATTAAAACCACGGTTAAATCGCCAAACCGCCAATAAGTTTTTTATAAGACATTTCTAAACTATATTTTCATAAAAGTTACTAAAAATAATAAATAATGATTGAAAGCATTATATTTATACATTTTATTAATAAATACATATCAGTAATACTAATTAAACTAATTTCAAATTATTTGTTTTAAGTAATCCGCTATCAACGCATAGCATCAATATTTATTGAATTGTAAATTCTTAATAAAATAAATATATTACGCTAAATACTAATGAAATTGACAAAAATAAAGAAGATTTGATAGTGAATATAGTGTTAAACTATAAATATTATGAGTTCTAAAATATTAAGCGGTTTGGCGGTTTTGCGGTTTAAACCGCGGTTTTTAGCGGTTTTAAAATAAAAATAGTCTGCGGTTTGCGGTTTTTTAAATTTATTTGGCGGTTCGGTGCGGTTTGAAAAATTTAGAACCGTCGGAAGCTTTAATTAAAAAGTTCCGTTAAAAATTTTTAATAATTTTACAAATTTATTTAAAATATCGATATTATATTATATTAAATTCTTGCCAAACTTTTAGTCGCATTATGACGATAAACATATTCATTAAGTTTAATAATTTAATATTATCTATTCTCAACTAAAATAATTAAAGGTTTTATTAAAAATATTAAAAATTATATATAAATTAATTGAGTTGTTATTACTATGCGCTAATAAAGTAATAAAATAATCAATATTATTAAATACAATCGTAAACTTTGTGCAAAGAATTTTTTTCGTGGTATTTGAGCAAAATCGATCATTAGTTTTTGTTGTTTCCCCGGAGACTGTACGTTATAAGTTACAGAACTCCAGATGCCTCGAGAAACTGCATTGAATAGGGTTTCGCTATAGTGTGATGGAAGTGTGGCAGTTGTGTGTGTGTCGAGGTGAAGTTAATTTATGGGAGGTGCAAGAGAAAAGGTGGGGGACTCTTTCGGGTTAACTCTTACAGAAACGGCAATGGTCCGAATCTGCAGAGCATATGAGGAAAAGGTAATCCATGAGAATGTGGAGTAACCGGAGAGAAGTTGAGAGAGGGAGTCTAGTTTTTTATGGAAGAGTTAGTTCAAGGAGATGTCTGTGGGGAGGTAACCAAGTAATTCCTTGGGATGTTGGGAGTTTAAGGAACTTTGATGAATAGAGGGATATTGTTAGGTGGGTGTGGTACTGAACGGATAAGTTTTAAGAAATAAACGAAAGGTTAGTTTTTGAGTATACGAGTAGTGGGGCCTGGATTTATAAGCGGACTTAATGAGTGAGTTTTTTGAAAGAAAATTAAGCAAATAGTTTAATACCAGTCATGTTTATGTGTTGTGTGAGTGAGAGTGCTTTGGTTTCTTGGTGGAAGTGTGGAATGGAGTTCATTTTAGTGCTTCCCGTAGAGATATGGAGAGCTGAGTTTTCGATGCATCGGAGTATAAATAGAGGGTTGGAATAATGAATTGTCTCTTATAAATTATTCAAAGCTGGATTAATTACCATTATTAACAAAACTGTGTCGATCGAAATACAAAACCTTTAACAAATAAAATTATGAATTAGTGATAGCAGTTTAGGGCTTAAGAGCTTCAGGAGCCTGATCCCAAGTCTTAGCCTCAGGCTTGGACTCGGGCTAACTTTCTAATTTTAATTAGAGGTTCTGGCTTGACCTAAGGTTGGTTAGAGTCTCGGGTTCTTTCTTAACGCAACAATAAAATTAGTGGCTGTCGTTAACGTTGTTTTTAAAAGCGCTTAAAAAATTACAATAATTATTAAATTAAATTATTAAATCTATCTTAAGTTATTTCTTAAAATTTATTTAACATTTTTGTAGATGCTATTGTAACGATATGTGTTATAATAGTACTGTTTGTGTTCTAATATAAATCTCTTTATATATTTAGACCATTCTTCATATATCCAAAAAGATGTCAAATCCAACAGATCCTTTAGTTAAAGTTAGCTAAAAACTTCGTCTAAATTTTAAGGATTGATTTTTGTTACCCGTGTAATAATTTTAAATTTTATTATTTGACTATTAATAAGTTCATTGATTTTGAAAATCATTAATAGTCTTTACATGATTTATTAATTTATTCAGTGCTGTAAATATTACATGTAAATAAAATATTTTATATTTAAAATTATGACAGATGTTGTGTACAAATTTTCTTATGTAATAAATTATTATATTTACATAAAAAGTTTTGTATTTTATTATTTTGACATTTTAATTTATGCCATCAAATTCATTGTGCTTAAGATGAAGAAAAATGTAATTGTAATAAATATGCTTTTAATTACTTATTTAATTGTTTTCATTATATATAATTTCGAATATTGTAAGAAAACAAAGTTTATTCATTTTAAATTAATTCAAATTTAATTTCTATGGATTGAATAATAAACACATGAACAAATATTTTGCTATTAATTCAAAAGTTTGGTACAATTCCAGCAAAGAATCAATTTTGACCAAATTAAAAATAAGGTTTCAATCGTTGAGAAATAAATCAGAAGACGTTTCCGACTATTTTCAAGTTCGAAATAAAAACATTATTGAGTAAATAAAAATTAAATATAAATTTATAATAAGAATTTATTTCAATAATATTTTAAAATAAAATATTAATTTAAAAGTGAATAATAAAGCAAATAATTATCATAAAACTTGTAATTGAAAAATATAGATATATAATTAAAATTTTGTTTATTCTGTAATAATTATTAGAAAAATTTATAAGCCATAAAAAACGAAGCATCAATTCTGTCCAGTTTTTTATTAGTGGTCCCAATGACTGAGTGTTCGGTAATTTAATTATTAACTTACAAAACGCGAAATAAATGCCATACGACTGAGCGAAACATTCGTTCATTTGTTGCAGCGATACATAGTCTGTCAATCGTGGTTTACAGCAACTATACAACCATCAAAATATTGTTCTGTATTTTTATATGCTCTCGAATATGATTAAAAGATTTTTCATAATGATAGAAAATATTTAAAAGTATGATTTCTAAAAAAGAAAGCATCAAAATTTGTATTTTGCAATTTTTTATTTGATTTATATGAAATATCTAATAAACAAGAACAGAGAGTTAACTTTTCAATAGTTTAATTTACTTTTATAATACGGTAGTCTTTGACTAAATAGTTTACAAATTATCAAATCAATAATATTAATTTTATCAGTAACTTCAAAAGTCAAATAACAAGTGTTGATTCTCATTATTGTATATTAATTGTAATTTCATTAAAATAATAAAGTTAAATATTTGTAATATTTTGTTTAACACAAAAATACAAAAATTATATAATTTAATAATTTATTTTTAATAAGTTATAAAAATTATTTAAAATAAAAAAATATACATTTTAAGTGATTTTATTTTGAAAGATAACTAAAATTATTTAAAAAACAATAGCATATTCACAGTAGTTGACTATTAATGTATAATTTTTATATCTATCAATATTCAATAACTCAATTCTGAGCAAAATAACAAATCCTTTAAATAATATAAAGAGTATATAACAGTGTAACGTGTGGCTCGAAAAATCTGCACAAAATTGTTACACGATAGATTGACAAGATAGACGGACATACGGATGGATTGACAGAGAATCATTGTCAAATCTATAAGCTGGACTTCTATACAAGAAAGTAAACCAAAACAAGAAAGAGTATGAAAAAACATAATGAGCTCACTTTATATTTTATTCTAAGTTAATTTAATAGTATATCACAAATTTTTCTATTAAAGTAAAATATTTTTTGACATTTTAATTAAGTTATAGTTTATATTGTTGCCCATCTATATTTTAATTTGTTTTTAAGCAGTTATTACTATTACTAAATATTGTTTTAATGAAATAATTGTTTAGCTTTATAATGCAAATAGCACTTCTGTGTGTGTATTGTAAATTTTGATTCAGTTGTGTTTTAGCTTTCGTCGAGCCAATATCACATAAATTGTTGCTAAGCTGACACTTAAAATATTAGATAAGCGAATATGATTAAGCGTGTGATTTGTTTTAACTCGAAATAGTTTTACTTATGTTATTATAAACAATATTTGATCCACTTTATTCTATTATTATCATTTTTAATAGATTTAAAAGCCATTTTTGATTATTTTAACCATATTTTAGTCTATTATTAGCTTATTATTAGTCATATTTAGACTATTTTAAGCTCATTTTATACATTAATAGACCATTATAAACTCAATTTTTGACTTTTCTTTTACCATATTTGGCTCTTATTTAGCACATATTTTTCCCAAAAGATTTATCTTTATAAAAATAGTCTCCTATCACTTTATTAATAAGAAGAAAAAGTCCCTTAAAAATATAAAGACCGATCTACACACAGACAAACAGACTTAGATGTCAAATCAAATAGCTCCGTTAGACAAGTGTGCAAATAGATTACGAAATTATATGCACTGCTATTTTATCTATTAAACTTCAATTGATAAATATAATCTGTTTTTAATTCCTTTATAAAGAAAATTTAGTGCAAATAAATCTTTTTATTTCAAAATACTTAATCGTAATTTAAAACAAATACTAAACTAATGTCGTCTCAATTTCTAATAGTTTTATTAATATTCGGTAATTATATAAAATAAATTAATACGTTTAATACTTATTTCATTTTATGAAAGTTAATAATATATGTACTGACCAAGAATGCGGTGAATGGGAAACAAACAATGATGAAAAGTGTTTCAAACTATTTGAAACATTACAAACCTATGATGAAGCTGTTAATACTTGCAATCTATATAATTCTACATTAGTAACACTATCATCATTGGATGAACAACGATACATTGAAAATTATTTGTATGCAAATCATAAAATTGTAGAAAATGTATGGACAGGTTTGAAATACGTTAATAGTAAGTATAAGTGGAATAATGATTCCGAAGTGGTTTTTACGAATTAGGCGGATGGTTGTCCGAAAAATAGGTCAGAGCTTTGCGTTCAGATTGATTCGGATAGCGTTGCTTTAGGAAAATGGGCTGATATTTCATGTGCGAAACGAAATTTTTGCTTTATGTCAAAAACACGTAACGCTTACTTTACAACTTTTACAAACAATTTTCACCAATAAATTAAAACAACAAGATAATACTATTTTGCAATTAAATTCAAAACTTGAGAACACATCAAAACAATTAGAGAAAACAAATGAACAATTTGGCTATTTTTTTAGTAATAAATGGATTATCTTTAAAACATTTATTGAGAATAACACACGAAAAGCGCTTATCTATCCATACAAAACAATGCCTAAGGTATTACATTCTGAGGCGATTGAAATATGTCGTCAAAACAATGCAACACTTGTTAACATTGAATCAGTAGAAAAACAAAAACTTGTTGAAGCGTTTTTGTATCAATAAATCCATATAAAGAACACACAGATTATTGGATCGGTGGATATATAGATCCTTTAGATAATAATAAGTTTAAATGGGCTAACAGTGGTAATGAAATTAAGTATACGAACTGGTCAACCTGTTAGTAATAAACCATATATGATAGTTTATTCACGTTAGTAGGAGCCAGGCTCGTATAGTCGCGGATAGGCGTTTAACATGGGAGGCATCGCGCTGTAGTGTGACTCCTCCCCAAGGCATCGCACTGTTATGAGGTCCCTCCCAAGACCCTAGAAATGACAGTTTATAGTCCATCTGTATACATTCATATTTTTTTCTTGAAAATACACGATAAATTGTTGTATATGTTTGGGTTTGAAATCTAACAGATCATCGCTGGTAAATCCACATATCGTCCATTTTGCCAATAATAATACCTTTTCATAATCAGTCACATTTGCATACGCTATTGAAAGTATTTCAACCCAATTTTCGCTATCTTTCCATTGTATGTTTGCATACTGTGAAACCCAAATTTCTATTTCTCGCAATAGTTTCTCATGAAAAACATTTCTTGACTGGGATTTCAGGTATGATAAAATTTTGGTCTATTTAATAAAAGTTAATTTACAAAAAAGTTTAGAATGTATAATAATTGACGCATTAATCTTACCTTTAATTTTCTACTTAAAAAACTGAATTTAGATAAGGTATAAAAACATTCTAATCTGAAATAATGTTTAACGATATAATTTTGTTGAAACATTGCTAAATAAACATTTGAAATATAAAGGAAATTTAATTAGTTTTTAATATTTGGGTTAAAAATAGCTTAAAGGTATTTGTTTTGATATTTGAGCCCTAAAGTGCAAAAAATATAGAACATAAATTTTTTAGTTGCATTTTTTTGTAATTTAAAAATGTTTTTTCCGAACTAAATTGGGTTTATCACAATTCCTTTCAACAATTTGCTAAAATTAAGATAAAACTAAATAAATTTATATATTTAAATACAAATAAATTTTCAAAACTGTACAATATTTGGGTGAAAAATAGCTTCGAGATATTTGTTATTAATTTTGACATTGTATTTCACTTAAAGTGCATAAAAATAGTATATTAAGTGCCAATAGATTATTTCCTTATTTAATTTTAAACTGTTTAGTTAATGTATCTGTGGTATTAATCACACAATGGATTTATTAAATTGGAAATCACTTTATATTTTAATTATTGTGTCAATTGTTATATGATTTACTATTTATGTTTTTAAGTATTATTCAAAACTGAAATGCTATCCAAACGGACCAAAGCCTATGCCATTTATCGGAAACATTCTATGTATACGTTTATATTAGAATCATTTTTACTTTTAAATAATTATAAAAATATTTAAATAGTGATTATTGGTAATTTTAAACGTCATCCAAGTTATTTATTTAAGGATTTGGCAAAAAAATACTGAGACGTATATACTTTTTGGTTGGGATCAAAGCCAATGGTCGTAATCAGTGGAAAAGAAATCGTGAAACATATGTCCAAACAAATGGAGTGTTGTGAAAGAATAGAAACACATTTTTCTCACAAATTAGCTGAAATATTAACAAATAAATATAAATCATTTGGATTAATGAATATAAGCGATGAGTATAAAGTATTACAAAATCATTCAATTAGAGCTCTAAGGTATTAACAATAATCCTATAAAATCTTTAAAAAAAATTAATCCACCGTCAGTTAATCTAATATTTTTAAACAATATTTAATATAATTATACACTATATTTCAGAAATCTCATATCCAGTAATTTGATTCATGAAATGACGCATAAAATAGTGTATGAGACGGTGGATATTATAAAGTTAAAAGAGAGTGGAAATTCTTTTGTACCGTTTAAATTAGACATGGAAAAATTATCGGGACGGGACAGGACAGGATCGGGATTGAACAAATTTGTACGGGATTTGTCGGGACGGGATTGTAACTTAAAAATATCGGGACGGGACAGGATTTTAGATTTTGTTAACACAATCCCGAAAATCTCTAATTTACCGAATTAATGTGTCAAATGTCTTTAATTTAGCACTTATTTTTATCAATTTTCAACTTTTAAGCATTTTGTGCACATGAAATGTATTTATTGAAAGTTTTAAGTTTGTTTCCTTAAAAAGATGATAAAATTTATTTGTTACATAAAATTAAGTCATTGTAATTAATAAACAGAAATTTTTTTCGGGACAGGACGGGACGGGACTAAAAAGTATCTTAATCAGGACGGGATAGGACAGGACTAAGCATTTTAATTAGCAGGACAGGACGGGACTGTCATTTTCAAACTTTTTCCACCTCTATTGCAAAAGCGCATCACTTGATATTAAACGGTTATTAATGCTATCTGATTCTTAATGACTTACAAAATGTTAATTGATTAACGATATTTAGGTAATAAAAATTGAACACTAATCGATATGTAGAATAAATTCTTTGGTGACACTTATCAAACATGTATACGTGACACTCAAGAGTTGTTCTTAAAGTCATAACAATGAAGAAAAAATTATTAATAAAAATTTATGATTAATTTTGTAATAATTTCTACTAAAAACATGTAATAATCCAATTAGCAATCGATTGCAAGATTTTGAATATTTTAACAATTTTTAACTTATTTCAATTTTTTGATTTGTTAATTTTAATTCGTTTTTAAAACCCTTATTCTTAAATTTTTCTTATTAATTTACATATATCCTGTTCAAATTAAATTATTTTTATATAGACTTTCAAAAAATTTAAACAATAAAATTTCATAAAATTTTAAAAACTTCAAATAATTCCAGTAAATTTATTAGGGCTTATAATACAAAATTAAATAACTATAAATTCTTAATTCAAATACAATGTAAAAATTCATTAAATTTATAATTAAAGCTATTATTGTGTATAATATTTAATAAACTTCAAATATCACTTCAAAACCGAAATTTTCTTAATAAAATTATTATATATCGAAAAGTTGAAAATTTTTAAGACAAACGGAAATACATTTATTAATTCAATTTGCGCCAAACTAGCGAATGGCTAATTAATTTTAAAACTGTTTAATTATTTTGTGCAGGCATTTCTATAATAAATTATTTCATTAAAAAAATCGGTAACAAAACGAAACAAAAAAAAGTTGTTCTCTAAATGATAAATCGAAAGAAAAGCGGTCAAACCACACTAAAAACGCCGTACGCCTCTTTTATTGAATTCATTAATAGCGCAAAAAGAAAATAATCCGCTAATCTAGCCTTGAATTTGACGTTTAGGTACTTTTTTAATAATTCAGTTTTAGCAATACTGCTGGTTTCGCATGTAAACCAAGTGGAGTATCCCTCAAAACATATAAGCGAATAAAACATGTAATATTTAAACAGCTTCTGCTGAATACGAATGTTACCATAGTATTGGATGCGCGAATAAAATCATCAATACATTAATGCTGAGCATTACGCCACTACTACTTTTTAATTTTGTTATCAGCTTCGTTCGCAGTATACATATTATATATACAACAGAGTATATTCATTTTTAACAAGTTTTTTCTCTACCAAACTATCAACTTATCTATTGCTGGTACATAAGCAACTGTTACAGCGCTTCAATAAAGAGAAAGATAGTCATCAACTGGAGATGCGTTTACTAATAGTTTTCACTGTTTTCTACAGTGCATATAATTGTCAATACATATCGCCGGACGAAGTATTATACAAGACATTATGGCGAGACTGTTACGATACGGGCCTGGAAACTGTGTACGATTTCAGTTACGAGACAATTGACGGCAAGCGGAACGTCAGTCTTAGCGAGTATCGAAACGTGACGCTACTCATAGTAAATGTGGCCACTTATTGCGGCTTTACATACACGTACCCTCAGCTAAATGAGCTCAAACAGATATTCGGTAATCGAAGCTTCGAGATAATCGCTTTTCCGTGTAATCAATTTGGACAAGTGAGTAGTGTTTTTATGGTGATTTTATTTGATTCGTAAACATTTTTGATTTTCTTTGGAAAATAGATAATTTTTCTTTATTTTTGATGATATAATATACTATTTATATAAATACTTATGGCATTGCGTAGTGTACTGAGTATCGCATCTCGATATCGCGTTTTAGGCATAATTTGATAATTTTATTATGTACCGGTAGTTGAAATTTTTGTT
This sequence comes from Phthiracarus crinitus, assembly GCA_034698025.1. NCBI lineage: Eukaryota > Metazoa > Arthropoda > Arachnida > Sarcoptiformes > Phthiracaridae > Phthiracarus > Phthiracarus crinitus. The sequence continues at coordinate 6,420 of JAQGAW010001289.1, read as the reverse complement.
TTTGATTTCTTGTAAGGATAGCCTTGTGGCATATTTTTCATAGCTATCATTCTTGAAGAATATGTAGCGGTTGTTTAATTTAAATATTAACGGAAATTTATAACTAACATTTAAGTAAATTACTAAAATTTATTTATTTAAAGTATTATATAATTGTTGCGATAATAAAATATAGTTATGCTTAAAGCAAAGATGTCAATTGGAGATGTATTTGTAGCAAATAATACTAAACGAGCGGCAACTCCCATGTTAATAATCTTGTGGGAAACCAACCGAAAAAATTATAATTTCAAATTCTCAGGCACCCTCTAAACTTTTAACCTTGGAATACACTGCAAACACTGTGTATACTTTATAGGAAAATTTGTTATAATTTTTGCGCCTAAATTCAAAAACAAAGAAAGTGAATTTGGTTATCAATTTGTTTTAACTTAAAAAACTTTTCGATGTGATTGTTATCGAAAATGTACTTAACTTTGTTTCGAAAAACCTTTTATTGCAATTAAGTAATACGTTTGTTAAATTTACTAATTTTATAGCAAGAACCAGGCGGTTCGGGCGAGGAAATATTAAATGGCATCAAATATGTTAGACCTGCCAATGGATTTGTGCCACAATTTCCAATGTCAAAGAAAATTGACGTAAACGGAGATAAACAGAATCCACTTTTCTCGTATTTAAAGGTATGGTTAGAAAATTATTCGTATTTCAATGAAAAATTATTTTTAAAAATGTTTGCAATAATGAATTTAACGCTCAATTCCGTATAAGAACCCATTGAAAAAATAAAATGAATGCGTTTTTATGCAAACTTAATTTTTTAGTGGAAATAATAAATAACAACGAAAAAACTAATTTACGTGTAAATTCAATGATTGTATGCATTTAATGTGATTATTTTTTTAAACAAATATAAATATTCACGTATACATTATCATTGTGTTATTCTCCGAAGAAAAAAAACAGAATATACTACTAAACAAGTTTTCACAGTAAACTGAACAAAGAAAAATATTTCACTGAAAAATATCTGATTTTCCTCGAATTAAAATTTAGCGAATAAATTTTTTCGTTGCAATACCTATAGCGCGCGTGTCCTTCGACTAATAAAGACTTCGCCAAAAGAGAGCGGCTATACTACGATCCATTAAACGAACGCGACATTCGCTGGAATTTTGAGAAGTTTCTGATACACCCGTCGACCGGCAAACCGATTAAACGGTACAGCGCTTACTATGATCCGATTAGTATCGAACAAGATATAGCGGAGATTACTGCGCAAAAATACCAAGACGTTATTACTACCACAGAGACCAATGATATCGGCAATAATATTAATTTGACCGCAACCGAAACGAATGCTTTCCCGGAAGTGACATCACTGTAACATTTTGATAACAGGAAATTTTTATAGTTATCTAATTTACTCTTTCTAGTACTCCTTTTTTCGTGAACCAATATAAATCTGTATTTTTGGTAAATTGATCATGAACTTATAATTATAGGGTCAATGCACAAACTGGATCTTGAAATCGTTAGATTTATGAGTCAGGTTTCTCATCCGATAAGAAAAAATCCCGTTAATCAATTTTTTTTGAAAACTCTCAACCCTTTAATGAGCTTAAAATTATTATTATCACTAGTATTAATGTCATTGGCGTTATAAATAACTTGCAATTTATTTTAATTTACCGATATTTATCATTAATTATTTTAAGCAGAACTGAGTAATTATTTATATTTCCTGAAATATTTTTACTCACCGCAAAGCGGAAAAAAGTTGCTAGCAATTAATTGTTTAATTTTTTCTGCATTTTTTCTTATGCTAAATGATATAATATATCTTTCATAAGCCATTCAATTTGGAAAATTAAAAAATATTTTTAATTAAAATCAATTTAACGATCTATATTGTTAAAAGTTTGTGATCAATTTCGGGTAATTAACCAGTTGTACCCAAAAAAATTGCTTTTAGTTTTTTAATATAATTTATTGTTTTAAACGATGAAACTAAATCCATAATAAACGAATCTTTAAGCCGAATTAAACAATTTGAAAAAACAAATATCATTAACAATACTCACACGCGATAAATAATGAAAAAAATTTTTAATAACGATTGAACAGAAAAATTATAAGCTTTTCAGTAAAAAATTAGATATAAATTGATAAAAAATAATAAACTTATTTTCGCTTAACCGTAAATTGAGCAAACATTTTTAATAAGGTTTAATATTACTGTACATATCATCACATTTATAACAAATTTATTCACCGTTTTATTACATTACAATTGAGCTCATTATTAACGAATAAAAACGATTCCGTTTTTTATTCAACAACGGGTTAATATACCATTAAAACATTACGTTTGCGTTCATAATAATAAAACAGCGGGTTATCCAATGGTATAATAATAGTAATATTACAAAATAGATTTATTACATGTATTTGAGGGGAAATTTATTTTAAAAATTAATACTTTTCACTGTTTTCAGGCAAAATTTCATATATGAATTAATAAAAATATACAGTATAGCAATAGGAATATCAGTATTCACAGTTAATTATGACAAAAAAAGATCATTTTTCATTTCACTTTACATCATTATTATTATTTATCACTTCATTTAACAAAAATATACATTTAAGCTTATTATATCACATACGAGCGCCAGTTTCATCGGAACCGGCCTTATCAACAAAAACCGGTAATTCGGTGAACCGGTCGATCCATATAAAAATAAAAATAGGAACAACAACGAAACCCGCGGTAATGTAAAAGTTAACTCCGGGCGCCGAATCCACTGTGGCCTTAAACATGAACGTGAATATCGATGAGGCCACCAATGGTGTAGTGGCCTCCAGCGCCGACATCAGGCTAAACACTTTCCCGAGCTCTTTGTGCTCCACGATTTTGGACGCATGCGCTTTAATGCCCACAGCGGTTATTGAGCCGAGAGCACCGAATATTATCGATATGTAAAAGCCGAGCGGAGATAGTATTATAGCGCGCAAAAGGTTTTGCGCCAAATACGTCACTAAACCGAGTAACGCGATATACGTGTCGCGCGTGTGTATCTTAAAATAATCAATTATAGTTTAGTCACGGTTTTTGAACAACATTTCGATTGGCCATACCTTCACCAAAATGGGTAACAGAATGAGTGTGGCCAACGCGTTGCCCACAGCCGCCAACGAGTTCCATGTGCTAAACGTTTCCGCGTTCCACGCGTACACGCGTTGCGTGAACTGGTAGAGGAACAGCAGTGGACTGATGTATGCCATTAAGTAACAAACGGTTGAAGCAAATATCAGCCATAACTGCAGTCTCGCGTGATTCGTGCGCCGTTTCAGGCACGTCATCACCATTTCCTTTATATTAGACAAGTCGAACAACATTCTTATCGGTTCGGTATTAATTTCCGCCTTAATCTGATTGTCCCCTTTATCACTGCTATTAATTTTTTCGTCGTTGGTTTTGCCCGATATCACGCTCACGAACGACTCTCTACTAAGTAGAACGCTTGGCTTAGCCATATCACTGCCGGTTTCCGTATCGGTCGATACATTGTTATCAGCTGTAGTGTATACAGATATGTTCGATACCATGAGGTTTGTAGTGCTCGACGGTATCTGTTCGCTGGGAAATTTGACGGCAAATTTTCGCTTATCGCGACCCTCGTTAATCATAAATAGCGACCACAAAATTGCTAACGCATTGGCGACAGTGTTCACGATAAATATCGCCGAATAATTATAGAGCTGTTTGTCGCTAAACAGCTGATCGAGATATAGCATTTTGCCGGCGCTGTAAGTGGAGATGAGGTAAGCTAGAAGTAAAGCATGGAAATTTATTGCGGGTATACTGGATTGTTAGACGGTATGTCGATATCTACCGGTATATATAATAAGCTCCATTACGGTCATACGGATTGCGCGCAGTTTGGGTGGCGTTGTTGAGGCCACGTACGACCAAAGAGACGTATAGCACGTGATATTACCGCCAATCAAACCGGTCGGTATAAACGATATGAGCAGATAGTTGACCGCTAAATTTATTTTAAAATAATTTAAACATTATTATTAGCTTTTTATTTTAAAAATTGATATTTCTGTAATCTAAAATTGTTCACAACATATTGTGTTTTAAAATGTTACCATTTATTTAACGTTTTTAAATGACTTAAATGCTTAGTATTGTGCATAATATGTCGTTTGAGTTTTTGGATTCAACCTATAAATTTTGAAAAATAAAAAATCTGCTTATGACTGTGTTTTAGGCATCGGTCATAGTCTATACCCTTCGTAATCATTTCTTTAGTTAAAATTAATCACTAAGATTTGGAGTATATAGATATAAATATCTTAGTCTTAGAAACGATTGCATTCCTAAAGTAACGATATTCTAAATTTTAAAACATACAACAAATGTAATATTTCTATAGGTATAGATGGCACTATTGTAAAGCAAAGAACAAATTAATTATTTAAATAATGAAGTTTTAAATTCGCGAGTATTTGTGATTCGAATTTTTATGGCGCACTCAATGTAATCAATTTCGAAATAATTTAGTTTATACACTGAGTAATTATAAGTTTATTATTGAAATTTTAATAGACTCGGTTAAAATTTGTTCGCACAAACAAACGTTACCACAACAAAACCATTTCGGATAATAGAAAAGTTTAAAAACTTTTTCGAGGCATTTCATTTTATTGGCTTCATTCGTTATTTTTTATTTCGTAAGCGAACATATTTTAACTTTGATCTATTATAGGAGTATCAGCTTTTATTGCGTTCTCTAACTGCTGCATTAAACAAAAAATGTTTCCAGAGTTTTATTATTGTATCTTTAGATTTGTAAACCATAAATTATGGTCCATAATCAAAGGTGAAACGGAGAAAAAAAGAGTTTTCATCTTTTGTAACATATTCGTAGACTCGTTGCGTTAAAAATGTTTAACAAGAAAAACATTCATTAAGAGCAGTGGTTCTCAAACTAATGGTCGCCACCAAAATAAGGTCGCAATGTATAAGTTTTAGGTCGTATGGTTTATAAGAATTAACATAAGACTAGGATCGTAAGTCAAAATATTCATTACATTAGTATATATTATTAATTATTTAAATGATTTAGCATTATATATGGAGCATTGACACCTTTTTGAAAAGATTAAATAATTAATATTATTATTTGTGATTTGATTTTACAGTTTGTTCTCAGATTATTAATAATTAAAATTCTCAAAGGCTAGCTTATACTTTTATTCAAGATTCATTTGCGTCGCGGAAACATTATTCTTATGACATTAGGGTAGCATTACAAAAAAGTTTGAGATCCATAGATTTAGAGCTTCACATGTATTTTAGTTTCTAACGCAATGATATCAAATTATTTTATTAATAAAAGAAATCAACGAAATACCTTTATGTCAGTAATTATGAAGGAATTATGTCAGTCCTGACATTAGCAGTGATATATTTATTAATATATCACTGCTAATGTAAGGACTGACATAATTACTGATGGACTGATAGCAAGGTTTTCCAAGGCCTGATGGTCTAGGGGGTGTCCTTTCAACTTTTTTCAAAATTATAGGGGTGTCAAACTAATCGGATTTAGCGAAATTCATTCGGCCCAAAAATTTATTTTAAAAATTTTATTTAAAAATTTTTCCCGGCGAAAGCTTAAACCACGTTCCCACGAAAAATACAACGAATTTAAACGATAAAAATTTGAAAATTTGATTAAAATTTAAGTGGAGTCACAAAAACTCATCGGTTTTAATGACCAAAACTTTTTTCAAATTTTTAAATCTTTTGGATAAGGGGTATCGAATTTGTCAATTTTTAGTGAGGGAGTATAGGGGGGCTATACCTAGTTTGGGAAACCCTGACTGATAGACGGGCTGACATACATACAAAGTGGCAAACAGGACAGAAATGAGCCAATCTAAACCTATGATCAAATAATCAACCCATCTCTCTGTGAATTTGAGCTAAAAAATTTAATTATGGTAATTTAGAAAAATTTTAAGTTTAATGCAGTGTAATTAAAATTAAATTAAATTAAAAATAATATCTAATTAATTCATAAAAGAATATATAATATTTTACTTATTTTTCGAGAATAAATATAATTCGCTTTTTCGGAATTTTTTGTTGTTGAAAATTATGCACTTTTTTATGCCGATTGCATTACAAAGGTCGATAAAATGAAAAAAAAATAAAAAAAACCTTTTTATATCTATTTATGTTTGTCAAAAGAGAAGCAATACTCTCACGTACTTTCATAGAGTTTTGCGAACGAACAGGAGTTTTTAATTTATTGAGAAAATAACGAAAAATCAAAAATACCATAAATAAAATGTCAAGTTGTTTGCGAAAAAACGAATCGATTTTTGAACCAAATATCA
>JAQGAW010001288.1:0-20204 GCA_034698025.1 Phthiracarus crinitus | reverse complement strand
TACACTGGTAGAAGAGGCAACAAAATTTCTTCCATTACTTCCATGGCCGAAGTCATTCGAAAAAGACACGTTTTTGCAGCCAGACTTTACGTCATTAGATGCGTTAACATATGCTGGTTCGAAAATATTCGCAGGATTTAGAGCTCCACCCTATGAAGATATACTTCAAAATGAGGGATTTAAGAATGCATCGTTCGGTAATGTTATAATGGCTTCAAAACACGAAACAAATCCTAATTATTTAAGCGCTGAAGACGCAAAAATGATCGAAAAGTACGCGATCGTTGCGTTTGAGGTTCATCTCGGTCTTCACGAATTGTTAGGACATGGATGTGGAAAATTATTTAAGTTTGAGAACGACAAGTATAACTTTGATCCTCAAAACACTATTAATCCTTTAACTAATGGTAAAATTGATAAATGGTATAAAACTGGTGAAACTTACGATTCAAAATTCGGTGCTTTGAGTTCGCCATATGATGAATGTCACGCTGAATGCGTTGGATTATACCTATGCCTTAATCAAAGCATACTCAAGTGAGCATATTTTTCTGCGTTATGTAATGTTTTTAATTCAATTAATATTATCCTATCAGTGTTTTTGGATTTTCTGGTGAAGAGGCAAACAATATTATATATGTTAATTGGTTATCAATGGTTCATTAAGGGATCGAAAGCTTAATTATGTATTCCCCAGAGAATAAAACATGGCTTCAGGCGCATTCACAGGCAAGATATGTGATCTTTAGAGTATTACTCGAGGCATCAAAACAATTGGTTGAATTGGATTACCTTGAGAAATCACCAGAAGATGGTATAGTTTTAATGGATATGTCAAACTTTTCAGGAAAACCCGATTTGCTGTTAACAATGACAAAAGATATTGAAATTATTAAAACTGTTGGTAAGAAAGCAATCGGGGATTTTCTTTTAAAACTACAAGTTTATAAATCTATGGGTGATATTGAAAGCGCTCAACAAATGTTTAATAACTACTCGGAAGTGAACGACAATTTAGAATATCCTTATTTAAAATATCGTGATATCGTTATCGCTCGACAAAAGCCACGAAATATGTTTGTTCAGTCATCCACTAATATATTGAATGATAATGTTGTACTTAAATCATATGATGCCACTCATGAGGGAATTATATTGTCATATTTGGATCATATCCATGATAGCGATGTTAATGGCAGTATCGATGATATTATTGTTAACCTTTGGAAAAAAGATGCCAAACATTTCTAATCTTAAGCTTTAAGATTTTTAAAAATAATAAAATGATTTAATATTAAATTAAGAAGTATTGTTTTTTGATAGTAATTATCCAAGCTATATTTATATACTAATCCCTAGTTATGGCAAAAAGCTCACTATGAGTTAAGCTAGCTTTGAGCTGAGCTGAGCTTAAAGCTCGAATTATTGATGTTCACGAGATAGAAGCTCAAGCTACAAGCTCAACGTTAATTGAGCTCAAAACATTAAGCTCAGGGTATTAAGCTTATTAAACATATAATCTATCAAACCTATTGTGTTTAATATCATAATTAAATTATTTTCGTATATTTGCATATAACTATATGTTTTCCATAAATTTTGTTTAGGATGAAACTTAATTTAGACATAAATTTGTATTTAATTAATTTATTTTATATAATTTTATAAAATATCTTGTGGTCAAATTTTTTATAAGATCTAAGCTCAAGCTCAAGCTCATGCTCATGTTATAAATAAGCTATAGCTCGGTATATTTGAGCTTTGTGCCATCTCTACTTATCCCATACAAAGAAACGAATATGATTTTATTCAAAGAATTATTTTTTAAAATAATGCTTAATTCAAAAGAAAATCGAGAGATTCAAAATCATTATTTAATTTAATTTTATTTACATAAATATATATGATTTTTATATGCAAAAAATATAAAAGTCCAATAAATAAAACTAAAAACTAATGTATTTCTAATTCTAAATAATAATATTAAGCTTAGGAATAAAAATAAAGATTGCAGGAAAAATAATTTTTTAAAATTTCAAGATTTTTTCAAATTAAAGATTTTACAATTTTTTAAAAAAAATTATTTAAAATATTATCAATTTTTTCTAAAAAATATATTGCAAAAATCAAATTTAAATCATTTTTTCAATTTTTATCATTTTTAGCAACAATGAACTTTAAAAAATATAAGTGTTGAAGCTGTTATCGGGTAGAAAAATTGGAACACGACACAAACCGACATTACAAATATTTTAACCGACCGACCCGAGATTTGACGCATAGCAACCTTACCGAACCTTACCGAACCTTACCGAACCGACGGTTAACCGGAAAACCCGATTAAGTATTATTAAAAAAATTTAGTAAGTTAAAACCTATAATATTATCAATAATTAAACTACTAATATTGATTATGCAAATAATATATCCTTAAGTTTGCTATTTCTAACTTTTTTTGAGTTTTGTTCAAGTTTAAAATGTTAAAATTACGTACAAAATTATTTATTGACGATATAAGTAGTAAATAATTCCAGCTTTAATTCAGAAAAACAGAAATTATCTTGATATTCGGGTTTTCGGTTTAACCTAGGTTTTTTATACTGAAGTTTGTAATAACCGAACCGACTATACATTATGAAACTCTAACCGAACCGAACCGTTTACGAATCTTACCCGATTAACAGAAGGTTTAACCGACTCGATAAAAGCTTTAATTGAAGCTAATAGTTTTTGATTACAATTACTATATCTTAACCTTATTTAGCCTTAAGGCTGGGACAACAATTATTATACAACTTTGGTTAGTATTGTGGCCACTTTACTTAAAACACTATATATTTTATATAATGGGAACATCTTTTCTATATATTAATATTAAGATTTATATGTCTAATCACACAATAAATTTTTATTTTTAAAAATAATATTTTAACAAATTTAACTCATTTTTGATTATGTTCGATAATATTCACGCTTCGTTTTTGAGGCACCATATCTTCACCCCTACAAACCTAATAAAGGCTATAAGAACCCGGTCTTTTCTTTGGACTCCTGTTATTGTTTTTTTGGAATTAGATTGTAAAACAGTTTTTCTTTAAACAATTTTAGACTGATTGACTATAATTCTGCCCAAATTAATAAATTTATAAACTTATTTAACATTCAATTTATGCGTTTAAGCGCTGTTATTAACAACAGTTACTTTGCTAAAAAATTAATGTAATAAAAATTATGTCTAACACATACAAAGACCTTATTTATGTAAAATTGTACAATCAAACTCTAACGTTTCACTAAGCAAATTCAATTTCAAATAACTGTGAAAAAAGCTTATTTTTATAGTTCCGGACCTAAAATTAACTCATTTAAAATTAAATCATTTGGGTCAGTATTATTGGAAGTTTTTTTAAAGTAAAAACTATGACCTGCTTAATATTTCATGTTTATTTCGATATCACTAAACAACTGTCGCATAATCTACTTTATTTGCATTTTTTGCAATGTCGCATAATAATGTCGCATTATCATTAAAAATTGTTGCATAATTTATTGCTATTTAGTTTACTTTAAAATACTGATTTTGTATTTTCTAACTTGAGTTATATAAATTTGGCAAACGGGACACTTTAAATTCGGCCATAATTTTCAATATAATTTGTTTCTGGGCACAAAAAATTGTGTATAAAATGGTATAAATGAATTTACAAAATAAAATTTGAGATTTACAGGATATGACCATTTACAGGGTTTCAACTTTAAAAGGAGATCCTTCTAAAATGAAAGGAGACTAAGAACGAGTTTCTGGTTTAGTGCTAAAATTAAAGGAGACAACGCTGTGTTCACTATTTTGTTTTCACTGTATAACATGTTTTTCATATCTTCACTGTTGTACATGTTTAGCTATACAATACAAAAGTGTTATGCAAGAAAGAAAATCGTGTTATATAGTGAAAACAAATCAGTGGACATAGTATTGTCTCCTTTTATTTTAGAAGATCTCCTTTCAAAGTTAAAACCCTGCATCTTCAGACTTTTTGTAAGTACTGTCTGAATTTAGTTTTAGAAAAGTTAAAGTTAACACCAATTGAGTTTATGATTAACTGCATGCACAAACGTTTATAACTTAAATGTGTGTCTAATAGAATAAGAAATGTCGATTTTAACAGAAAAGTTTTCCGAGTTTTAATATTTTATTTAAGAAGTGATGAAAATTAAATATTAACTATGATTTGTTAAGGTTTGAGCTATTGATCAAAAATAACGTTTTAAAAACCTGGATTTCAGGGTATCGAACAGATAAAGCCCTAATTCAATAATAGAAAGATTTTCATAAAATTAAGCTAATAATTTTTGGATTGTATTTAGAATTATGATTGCATTTTATTTATAAATTTTTGAAATATTTAATATTTAATTAGTTTTAAAAAATGCAATTTATTTTATAACTGAATAGAATAGTTTCGATAAAAATGATTGATTGTTGTCGTATTCGTTACTATTAATCTTAAATTTATTTTGCACAAAAAATTCAATAAAATTTTCATCAATTGATTGCGGTTTCGGTTCTTTACTAACAATGCGAACGATATCTTCATTGGTTGAACATTGACTGTGACTGAGACGCCATTTATTATGTGAAGATAATATTTTCTCACAATTCGGTCGTGTTTTTGGATCTCCACTTAACGAAAGTGTTGATAACTTTTGTAACTCAATTAATGGTAATAATCTGACCATACTATCGTCACTATCGATAAATTAGATGTATATAAAATTAAATATATATTTAAATAAAATTAAAATACTTGCTTATAATTAATGTGAAAAAATTCTTGAATAATTACTCCTAAACTGTAAATGTCTACTTTTGTCGTATATTTTGTAGTAAAGTTCAGTTCTGGCGCTTTATAACCTTTGGTTCCTTTATATTTGGTGTGTGACTGATCATCATTTGTATGAAATGTCGATAAACCAAAATCAGATAATTTAACAAATCTATTATTAACAAAATTAGTTAATAATATATTTTCGGGTTTTAAGTCTCTATGAATTATGGCTGGATTTTGTGAATGTAAGTATTGTACGCATTCTAATATCTCATACAATAATTCACTGGAAATATAATAACCCATTAATGACAATGTATTTTCATCTGTTGTTATGCATTCAGCAGTTATTCTATTGATAGCATCTCTCAATGTTAGTGAACACAACTCCATTTGAATGTGTAATAATTCCGGTTTATTAACAGAATATAATGAATTTGTTTGATGTGGATTCACAGGGTTATCACTACTATTGGGATCCAATTAATAATTAGATTTAATCCAAGATCCAATATATTTGACCACAAAATCAGTTTTAAGTTTTGATAAAATTGTCAATTCGTTGCAAACACTATCTCTATCTTTCGATTCGAAACTAATTTTCTTAATTGCATACAATTTATGATCGAATTTCGATTCACATTTAAATACAGTACTAAACCCACCACAACCTAATGAACACAACTCAATGAAATTGTTTTTATAACTTGGATTCGCTTTAATAGTTTTATTTAATGTAATTTGTTCATAGAATGCAAATGTTTCATCAATTGATATGAATTCCGTTTGCATGAAATATATTTGTTTGTGTCGATCTTCTGCTTCAGTGTTATCACATTCATCTCCATTTTCAACCATTCTTTCATTAGTAATATAACACAAATATATCAGACAAAGTATCTCTTACTATGTATTGAAGCAGCGATTTCAACAAATTTTATTAATGTATTTATTTTTGTTGGAGTTTTATATTGCACTTTATTTTTAGTTTCACATAAATAAATAACTCCATCAATAGATAATATTATTTTACAATTCTTGCCACACATTATTTGCTTAATTTTTGGTACATTTAGTTTTGTATGCATATATGTCGACTCAATACTTTCCATACCTAACTGTTGGCTACCATTCCAACCCCAACCAAATACCTGCCCATCAACTGTAAGTGCTATTGAATGCCAAAATCCACAAGAAATAGCTATCACTAAATTTGTGTGCGATATTTCTATTTTAAATGGAAATAATGGTTGACGTGTGTAATCATGACCGCACTGTCCATATATATTATCCCCGAATGCGAACACATAACCATTTTGCGATAATACTAATGAATGCTTATCACCGCAACAAATATCAATTAAATAACTTTCACTCAAATAATCGATTAGTTTTGGTTCAGAACAATCAACTCGAGTTTTATAACCAAATTTTTCGTAATAATTCTTACCCCATCTATAAACACACCCATTGTCTGTAAGTGCCATATACTGAGCACCGCTGCAATCAAATTTAATAATCACGTGATTTTCGCATAAATCAAATTGTTTTAGTTGTTTAGAGTGTATCTTATATTGATATACAGAATTACTTAATGTTACGAATAATAAGTCATATTTATTTAAATAAAACAATTTAATGTTATTAACTAATTGTTGGTCAAATTGATTAAAAATATCGAATTTATTAATAATAGACATATTTGTTGACATTAAATATACGGTATTAAATAATACCATTATCTCTGAATTCTAGGCAATAATCTAATCAATTCATTAAACTATTATTAGTTTATTAATCTATAATGTAAAATATTTTAGTCTAAGTGTTGCGCCATCTTTTGTATATATCATAGTTAGGTTAAGCGTTACTTTCACAGCTTTTGTATACTGTATCAGATCGCTAGAGAGTGACTGGCATCAGGTATAGATTATTTGTTATGTAACGATTGCGAAACTCAAGTACGAATTTAACCGATTATGTTTGGAATTTTTTGAATTAATTTTTCAAAATGTTCACATTATTTAGATTTGCATTTACAAAATTTAGGATATTGTGCTCAAATTCCAAATTTCATTGTTGATAAAGAAATGACTGCAATTAAGGAATGGATTGGGCTTAACTTTGTTTGAAATACGGCATAAAACCGATATCAATGTCATCAAACAATGTTATTATAGTTTATAGTGAAACTTCCGTCGGTTTGTCAAATTTCAAATCGCACCAAACCGTAAAAATATATTATCATATCCTCAAACCGTAAAACCGAATGAGGTGTCCATTAAAGGAGCGCATAGGACTGTAGAACACTAGATCAGTCTAAAATTTTAATTCAAATTAGTTCCTTGTAATATAATAAATAATCTTTAAATGTGTGTTTTCTTTCATATTATTTTTAAAATAAATGATTATTTTATCAGTTAAAAACTGATAAAAAGTAATCCAACGATTGTTTATATTGAGACCCTATAGATCTAAAATCACATTTATTTTAACATTGAATTAGTTTATTAATTGTAATTTAACCCTTATTTCAAATTAAAATTAAATTTATATTAAAACATTTGTGATATCCTTTTTTTAATCATTTAAAAATTAATGAAAATTATGTATAATTTTTGTGTGTGATTATAAGAAAATAAATTCATTTAAAATAAAGTTTGAAAGAGTGAATACTGTGGTAACTTTTGTATACGTGGCTCTTCTTGTGGTAACTTTAATTGAGACATACATATGCTACGGTAATATCTTTGGGGTCTCGTCCGGGATTTTTACTCGGGACCTCTCGCACCCAAAGACAAATCTCAATATAGCGTCAAAAGTTATCGCATCGGGATATAATTACCCAGCAATTTCGTCGATAAAGCCTTGTTTTAATAATGTTTTTGAAGATGTGGTACCGTTTGTTTCAAATTAAGACCTAAAGAAAGATTTCTAGAATGTTATGGATTTATTCAAATATAGAACTCATTAATTATTGATGAGAACAAAAGAGTCTTAAGCTTCGAATAAAAGCGAATATCTTTAGTCAGTTATAAAATCGATGAAACAAAACAAAACATACCTTGTCTCCAAATAATTTACAATAAACTTAGGGTATGGTACTAAAGAAGATCATGGTTTGATGTCAGAATTATGTGTTATAACCGCAATCGTGTGATACATGTAAGAACGATGTCCAGAACCGAACATAAGGCAAGCATTGTTTAAAAATAAAATTAAGACAAAACAGTATGAACAAAAAACACAAAAGAATCAATGTGACACAAAAAGCGTCAGATTACTGAAATCATAGGAATGATCTTTTTTATTTACCACCTACGAAGTAAAGTTGAAAAAAATTAAGTTATATTGAAAATAGTCAGATAAAAAAGGAACAATCGAATTAGGAAGTTATGGTTCAAGAAAAACCTACCCCAACAGCTCCTGCTCCAACAACTCCTAATATTATAATTCTAGGCTCAGTAACTCCATGTTCTCCATATCCTCCAGCAAAATTAGACTGTTGTTGATGTCGTTATTATACTAACAGTTTAGAATTAATACCTGTTGTTTTTGAGCAGCTAATGCATAGTCGCTTAGCGTTATTAGTGTCTATTTAATTACAAATTTTATTGTTTTAAATATCGTATTGATTTTTAATTTGGTTTTATTTTGTGTGCGAATTGTCAGGTATTGTTTTAAGACACTTTGTGCTAAAAAATTATCTGTGGTTAAGCCGCAAAAAGACAATTAAGATCAGATTAGTTTATCGATACAACACTTAAATAGAGGTGTGTTATTACACGTGTCGTGTGCTTTTGGCACTTTTATATACTATTAGAGCCTACGGGCTATAAAATAAAAGTGACAATATGTCACAAAATAGTACTAGTGTACGACCAGTATATAAAACAATACCAACAGCTGGTTCTGCTTTAAATTTTACTCGTGCAGTGAAATCAAGTTTAGGAAAACATAAGATTATGGCTTCTTCTAATGTTACCTCAGCTGATGGAACGGGTAGTGAAGAAATGATTCCAATCAAGGAATGGCAGACAATCACACCGAAGGAGTTGGCAGAGGATATTCAAAATTTAGTGCCTGAATGTGCGGTTACTTTCAAATCAATTGATGGCTTAACTTCTGCTCGAGATTACTGCTTATTCTTCGCGGATAAATATGGGGAAAGAGCGGTAACGTGTATTAGGCTTCAAGAAAGAAAAAACGTAGTCATATACTTTAAGACTATAGAAATTGCTTCACATGGGATAAAACATGGTATTAATTATAATGGATATATTTATCCTGCGATATTGTCGATGAAACTATGTTTTCATATCACTTTTGAAGACGTATTGCCATTCGTATCAAACGAGGAGATAAATAGTGATTTTGCGGATGTTCTTGATTTTATTCAACTGGAACATCATTTAATAACTGATGAGAACGGAAAAATTCTTGGCATTGAACCGAAACGAACCGCAATGGTTAGCTATAATGAGGGGAAAACTAAAGCGGATATCCCGGTGAAAATATCCAGAAATATTACTGTCAAAACAGCCGCTGGTGTGGAAGAAGAACACGGTATAAATTATTGGACAAATACAGACGGAACCAGGATGTGCTACAATTGTCATAGGAATGGCCACATATCGTTTGGGTGTCCTGAACCGGACAGAAGGCTTATCTTTATGGCTAGAAATAATCAAAAAAAGCAACAAAACCAGTCTACACAACAAACAGCTGGCAATATAACCACAAATGCAATGCAAAACGCGATACAACACGCGATACAAAATAAGGTATATTATGATAAAAAATGATATAAAATCAGTATGGCTTAAAACATGCCAATCTTTTAAAACTATAAACAAAAAGAACACTCTTTATTCAAAAGCTAATGTTAAGTTTCTGTGACGTAATCACTTTTATTCTTTCATCATATCTCTTTGAGAGAAAAAAATTTAAAGAAAAAAAAGAGTTAGAAAAGTGGCGTAGCATTAAGATTAAGATGCGTAATGCTTCGCTTAAATTTAGTCAGAGATAATTTGTGAGTCAGTCTATGAAGAATAAACAATTGTTGGCTACTTTTACGTTCTTGACTTTCATTGCATTTTGTTCATTTTTGGGCATCATATATGAAACTTTCAAAATTATAACAAACTTCATTGTGATTGTTACTGGAAGCACAGCAGCTTTTGTAACGATACTTGTTTTTTTGTAATGAAAAGCCTAAAATTATTGTAATCCATTGATAAAATGATGAATAAAATTGATACTTATTGGTATCTGTTTCTTGCTATTTATGTGTCAAAATATTATTTAAATAGTTATTGTGCTGTACATGTCTTGATTGCTCTCGAAGAGGTAAAGGGTTTTATTTTATCTTTCTTAATTAGATTTTATTAATTTGCTTTTATATGTGTCTCGTATTGGGAAAGCCGGTGAAAACTGTGGTTCTCTTTACGAGACCTTGAATGGTCTGTTGAACTTATTTTTGTAAAGAACATAAAAATTAATGTTCTAACGGGCGTCTAAATACCTATATGTCTGCCTGCGTGTGTAAAGAAAGATGTAGAGTATATTAGATATGCATTCGTAACAAATATAATCCGCAAACATAAGAGACTATAAATTGGTGTAAATAAATAGTTTGATTTTGTTCAAAAAGTATTTTATAATAAATATGATTCTTATTTAGAATAGAAATCATAGCAATGTATGCTATATATAATGTTTATTATAATTAACATGTTTTATTTTAAATAACTATTAATTTACATTTTATGTAATAACTTAATTTCTTTGAATAAAAAAGTTAAAACGCCGCTACTTCACTTTTTATTTAACTATTATTGATTTACTAATATGTATAACGAACTCAACCTTCACTCCTAACCCATTAAATTTAATGGCTTAAAAGGCGTCTGTTTGCCTGATTTTGTTGCGTGTGTGTAATACGTTAGGATATGTAAATATTATCTAAGAATATGTAATACGCAGATATTGTATAACCGAGTCTGAAAAGTATTCTGAAACTTCTCAAAATATTTAAATAATGATATGTATAATATACGTTTTTAATAAGAATAATTGATTTTAATAAGTAATTTTTTCTAAATAAGTAACTATTTTTAATTATTATTTAACAACTTTATATATATTTTTACAATTTATGTAAATTAATTTGATTATGAGAATAAATAGTTAATAATGACGCTACTTCACTTTTTATTTAACTATTATTGATTTACTAATATGTAAACTAATTTAATTTCTATGAATAAAAAAGTTAAAACGCTAATGCTTATACGTGTTTCTGTAAGCTCTGGCGGATTTGTATATTTTTAAGAGTTTTCCAGTGTCTTAAGCTATCAATTTGGTCTTATTTTGTGCATGAATTTTCAGTGATTTCATTTTAACATTATTTGCGTGAAATTCATCTGAAGATTAACCACAAAAAGACAATTAAGCCGATTGTGTTTATCGACACATTTTTATATTAAGAGGTGTGTCACATATTGTCACATACCTATTGGTCCCTTTTTATAGTGTAAAGCCAAAGGGCTATAAAATTTATTGTGACATAATGTCACAACAGAGTGAAAACACACAAAACGTGCACTGAGTTTTCATACCAACTTCCGCTTCAAGTCCAACTTCCGATTTTATCCAATTGGAGTATAATGGCGTTACCGACAAAAATGGTAAAACCATAAGTACTGAAGCTAAACGTATAGCGATGGTAAGCCTAAAAGAAGGTAAAACAAAAGCCTATATACCGATAAAGATTAATAGGAAAATAAATGTAAAACTGGCAAATGATGAGAATGAGGCTGATGAAGTCACGTATTGGTGCAAAACTGATTGTCGCAAAATGTGTTACAATTGTAACAGATATGGACATATCTCTTATTAATGTCCAGAACCCGACAAGAGAACTATAATATTGTCGAAAAAGATTCAGAATAATCACATTCATCAGATAGCTCAACAAACTGTTGGAAACTTAATTACAAATGCGATAACAAATACAAACCCAAATGCGATACAAAATGTGGCCTTAAATTCAGCGCAAACAAAACAACAAAATACACAACAAATTAATGCGAATACGCTTTTGAATACTCCATTGAATAATATTGGTTCAATTTTACCACCGATAATACCATTAAAATTTAACAAAACAGGTTTCGGTAAAAGGAAACAAAGTCCTGTAAAGACAAATACTTACTTGAGAAAGAGGACGGCATCAGAATCGGGAACACAAGGACATCCGATATCATTGCCATCAGTATCAACAATGATAACTCCATTGGCTTCAATAATACCAACAAATCCTAATAATAATGCTTTTTCAAGCCACAAAGAGAATATTGCACTTAATTATTCAGATAATAATACGTTCACGTCACTGACGCAAATGGAAACAGTGGCACAGTATATCTTAGAAGCTGAACCTATAGCTCAATCCTCTCCGACATCTGTCCAATCTTTGGCTTCGGATGCGACATCAGTCGGATCTTCAAGTGGCTCGTCTGCGGGACAGATGTAATGGTAATGGGCAGTGAATGCAGTCTAGACGCTGATGGCAGCATCAGAAACAGAAAACTATCATTGGGATCAACATATAATATGGATGATGAGGCGAAGACTAATACAGCCGAACATAAATATGTAGTTCATCGTAGACATGGATTTTTTGAACAAACATTAAAGAAAAGAAATGAAGAATTCGTGATTGAAAAGTTTTTCTATCAGAAACATAACGAGACTCGAGCTATGATAAGAGCTTTTCTCTATCCAATAGAAGAACCGAATATTAGAGCTGAGGAATCATTGGTGAACAAGGATTTCGTGCGAATGACTAACTTGCCAAATAAACAACGAAAATTGGAAAAAATGCAATACAAAGATATGATGAATCGAATCCAAAAAGTATTATTTGTCACAAATAATTTAACGACAAAAACTTCGCTCACACACTGCGAGTTCTTACCGAAAGACCCAGATTTCAATACTGGCTTCTTTGATGGTCAAATATTGATAAAAAACTTCAAACAAATCTGTAATCAAATGACCACTGGAAAAGTGGATTGTTTTACACGTATGAACAATTTGAAGCGAATTCACAGAATAGACGATTCAAACATTAAGGATTATATGCAACAATTACAAATAATTATCGACTATATTCGGGTGTTATGTGGAGTCGAGAATCTTACAAAAATAGAGGGAGATCTCTTATCGATAATCCGTATGTGGAATTGGATTGGACCAATCATTGCAGATATCGACGATGGCGGTCAAAATTAATAATAATAATAAAAGGTTAGACCTAGTCTTTCATAATATTTGCGGACTATGTCAGTATAAAGCTCTGTTAATTAAATCAGTTTTTAATAGTGTCGATATTCTAATTAACTCAGACATCCATTTAATTTACAATATTGTAAAATCAAAATGATTCAGTCTTTTATTTTTCTTATTCTAAACCGTTTTTAATGCTTAAATTACTTTACGAAAGTAATTTCTTAATGTGTTTTAGTTTTAATTTTAATAATCTTACTTTTATTTTAATTAATATACGTATTTTATCCCATATTTCATTTACGGAATTTGAGAGCGGTATAGGTGTCGTCCATTTATATAAAGCCTAAGAAAATATAATTTTTTCAGACATTATATTGGGAAGGGATCTAAATTTTTGTTTCGAAGACTCGGAACTTTCCAGTGGTATGAATATTAAAGTTATCCGAATTAGAGGATAATATAAAAAGCTTAGCGAAACCGGGTCCAACCCATTAGTGTGTATATATGTATAATATTTATAAAATGTATGGCTTAACTTGGAATAGTGTTACATATGGTAATAATGCTATTAATATTAATAACCTGTTGGAGGACTCTTTATATAAGGAAAAACATTGTGATTTTTATCAGATTTCTTGCGCTCCCAAACTATATATCGATGTTTTCTATAGGATTAAAAATAATGCAATATTTAATGAATTAAATTGCTTCGAAAGAAACATAGCATCTTCTACTTTATGTCTCCTGTGTAATCAATACGAAGAAACGATTGAACATTTCTTTATCACATGTGATTATTTATCAGATATTTTAGATATCTATTTGGGTTTATGCGATGATTTTAAATTAGATATTAATCGGTAGAATTTATTAAAATATGATGAGAGTACTAACGAAGATATAATGATTAACAATGGTATGAAAACCGTATGGTTAAAAGCTTGCCAATCGGTTAAAAAAATTCATACGAGAAGAGACTCAGTACCATCAGCTTTCATTGAGAAATTAATGCACAACTTCTGTGACGTAATTAATTTTACTATCCACATACCTCTTTGAGAGGAAAATTTTTAATAACAAAAAAGAACTTAAGCGGTGGCATAGCATAAAATGGAAAATGCGGATCGCACCGCTTAAGTTTTTCATAAGTAAAGTTGAGTCTAAACAATGAAGAACCAAACAGTAGCAACTCTTTCTTTCCTAACAGTTATCATGTTATGTTTTATATTGGGAATTAAATACGAGGCTTTCAAAGTATTGGCGAATTATATCGCGATCGCTACTGGAAGCACTAATGCTTTTGTAACGATTTTAATTTTCTGTAATGAGAAGCCAAAAATAATTGTCATTCATTAAAAATGAGAATAAAATCGATACTTTTAAGAATCTGTTTATTGATAATTTTGTGACAAAATTAATTCTCAATTCTTGTTAGTTAAACGATACTACATATCGCTCTCAATGAGGTAAAGTTTTTTCCCTTAATTTTAATTAATTCGTTTGATTAAATCTCATACTGGGAAAGCCGGTTGAACTGTGGTTTCTAATATGAAATCTTTAAATAGTCTACTGACCTAATACTACAAACGCATAAAATTTAATGGTCTAATGGGCGTCTATATGCCTACATGTCTGTGTAAGTGTGGAATAAGAAACGCAATAGAGTGTAGTTAATAGGCATACAATTTTGAAACGAATCGCAAATATTATGAAACACGAGTCTCGAAATAAATTTAAATAATAGATGTTTTAATAAGGATTTTAAATATGCTTAATATATGATGTATTTAATACTGTTTTTTAATTTGTAATAATAATATATGCTATAATATTTAAAGCGATTACAGTACTTTTCATTTTATTAAACTATTATTGATTTACTAATATAGAAACTAATTTAATTTCTATGAATAAAAAAGTTAAAACGCTTATATAAGTCGCATACATTTAGTCTCTTTAAAAATTTTAATTTTTTAAGTGTTTCTAAGTGTATTTAGCTTTTATTTTCGGTTTAAAATTGTGTGCATATACCTCATTGCTTATTTGTGGACACTTTGTGCCGTTAATTTATCTGTGGTTTTACAACAATAAGACAGAAAATTTGGAATCATTTTACTGATACATTTGTATATATAGAGGTGTGCTTTACACGTGTCGTGTATTTTTGGTCCTTTTCTATATAACAAGAGCCTACGGGATATAAAACTAATGTGACAAAATGTGACGCAATAGGGATAATATTCAATATAGTAAATCATCAGCTGGTTCTATACTTAACTACGCTCGTGCGGCACAATCATATTTAGGCAGAAATAAGATAATGTCGTCATCTAATATTTCTTCAGGAACTCAGCCAACGTCTAACTAAGAGATAATACAGTTTAGAGAGTGGCAAACTGTGACACCAAAAGAATTATTAGAAGACATCGAAAAATTGGTTCCTGAATGTGTGGTAACGTTTCGTTCAATAGAATGTTTAAACACTGCAAGAGCTTATTGTCTATTTTTTGAGGACATCTATGGTCAGAGAGCTGTTATATGTATAAATACCTTACAGAGAAAATCAAAATATGTCTCTATTCAGTTCTGTAATTCGGTCGATCGGGAGGACTTAAAAGAGTTTAAAAATTTTAATTATAACAAATATTACGAAAAGAATATAAAAAATTATAATAAAGCAGATAAAGATATCTAGGATTATTATAATCTAAAAAAATATAAAAATTATGAGATTAATGAAATAAACGAATTAGAAATAGATTTTATTGTAGTTAAAGATATGGATTTAATAAATAGATATATTTATGATTTTTTCTCCGAAAAATACTCTGACAATAGAGATAATCCCTTTGTGACCGAAACAGACGAATTTTTGGAGAGATATTTTCTGAGACTCTCTAATTTTTCTTTGCAAATTCTCGATAATGATATTATGCAGTATGAAATATATGATGCTCTAATAGGACTTAAAAACAGTATAGCAACCATTGATGGAATCTCAAAAGAAATTCTTTTATATTTTAGGGATCGCATTGGTGAAACCATAAAGCTCTTAATTATGAATATGTTTAACGGTATTGTATATCATGGTATTTTTGAATCATGAATGACTCTTATTCCAAAAAAGAAAAATCCCTTAAAAATTAATGATTACAGACCGATAGTAATTCAATCAACAATTAGGAAAATTATGTCAAAGGTTATCAGCAAAAGAATTAAGTATATTCTACCGGATATTCTCTATGAATATCAATATTCTATTGTTAGTTCTATTTGTATATGAAATGCTATTAATAATTTAGAAAATTCTCTTTCTAAAATCGAAAAAAGTAAACATTAAAAGGCAGGTATTTATTTTCTTGATAAAAAATCTGCCTTTGATACCATTTATCGGACTTATATAACGAGTGTTTACTTTGATTAGCCGGTTTTGTTTTTGTAATGATAGCTTTATTTATTAACTTAGAATAATTAATATTACATGAAATTAAATCTAATATATGGCAAATTTTATTAAATATCAACTTATCATCCATTCATTTCTAAATATCGTCCAATTCATAATCAAATAAAACACTCGTTATATGATTTTAGAGAAACAGCGATGGCCGTAGAAATATTTTAAGACGTAGGATAGACTGGTACGGTCTAGACATTACGGGAGGATTGGAATGTTTAAAATAGATGTTGTATGTGATGCTATGGTAATATCTCAAATTTTTGAATTAAAATAAAATTATAATTACTGTGATAAATATAAGTTTTGCTATAATTTTTGCGATTATGTACAATATTTATAAAAAATTTGGTTTGATTTGGAATGACATTTCTTACGGTAATAATGTCATAGATATATATAATTTTTTGAAAAATTTTTTATATAAAGAAAAACAAGACGATATATACATATATTTTTGTGCTCCGAAAGTATATGTCGATGTTTTCTATAAAATTATAAATAACGCTATTTTTAACGAAAATAATGTTTTTGATTGAAATATAGCACAAAGTATTGTATGTAAATGGTGTAATGAATAGGAAGACACAATATAACACTTTTTTATATCATGTGATTTTCTTTAGGATATTTTAGATATCTATTTGGGTTTATGTTAGAATTTTGGCAAAATATTACTCGTGATAATCTATTAATTATAGATAAAAAATTAAACTTTAAAACTATAATTAATAACGGTATGAAAACAGTTTGGCTAAAAGCCTACTATTCGTTAAAAACTCCACACAGAGAGAGAGACTCCTTACGATCGCTATTTATTCGAAAATTAGTTATGAATTTATGCGACGTAACAGAGTTTATTCTGTCCTCATTTATAAGAAGAGAAAAAATTTAGAGATAAAAAAGAGTTAAAAAGGTGGAAGAGCATTAAAGTAAAGATGCGAAAAGCAGCGTTTAAATTCTTTTAGTCTGAGACTAGTACTTAAACAATGAATAATAAAGAAGTGATTGCAACTCTACTTTTCTTAACCGTTGTTACTCTCTGCGTTCTTTTGGGAACAAAGTATGAAACTTTCAAGACGATAGCAAATAACAACGCGATTATGGTTGGAAGTACTGCTGCTTTCATAACTATTTTGTTGTTTTTGAACGATAAACAGAAAATACATTGTTATACATTAAATTGATAATAAAATTGATACTTTTACAGTATCTGTTTATGGATATCTTTGTGTCAATTTTTTACTTCCGTATTAATCTAACACTTAATCTTATGAGGATTCGGTCGCTATCGAGAGGGTATTAATTTTATATTTATTTTAGAATTATTTAAATCGTTTTTATTATATGTCTCTTACTGGGAAAGCCGGTTAAAGACTGTGGTTTGTAATACTAAACCTTGAGTTAGTTGAATGCTCTCAACCTTTACTGGTAACCCATTAAAATTTTAATGGCTTAAACGGCGTCTGTTTGCCTAGTTTTTGCGTGTGTACAGTATGTTAGTATATGTAAATATTCGATAATAGTGTTAAAGCAGATATTTTAAAACTGAGTCTGAAGAAATAGATAAATTCAAGTCAATTGAATATTATATTCATTATAATTTGATGATATTATTGTATATTATATATTTTTAATAAGAATAATTTGTTTTAAGGAATAACTAATATTTTAAATAAGTAACTGTTTTTAAATATTTATTTAATAACTACATTTATTTTTATGCATTGATTTGTAAATTAATTTGATTCTAAGAATTAATAGTTAAACTGCCGCTTGTATTTGTCGCATACATTTAATCTCATTAAAAATTAAATTTTTAAATTTTTTCTAAGTGTGATTAGTTTTTAATTTCGGTTTTAGTTTGTGTGCAATACCTCAGTGCTTAATTATAGACACTATGTGCAGTTAATTTATCTGTGGTTTTACCACAATAAGAATAAAAATCGGAATCAATTTACTGTTATATATAAAGGTGTTGTTTACACGTGTCGTGAATTTTCGGTCCTTTTCTACACATCGAGAGCCTATGGGCTATAAAATCAAAGTGACAAAAATGTCACGCAATAGTAATAATACTCAAAATAGTAAACCAACAGCTGTTTCTATGTTAACTACGCTCGTGTGGCACAGAAATAAGATAATGTCGTCATCAAATGTTTCTTCTTTAACTCAGTCAACATCTAATGAAGAGGTGGTTAAGTTTAGAAAATGGCAAACTGTGACACCAAAAGAATTACTGGAGGATATCGAAAATTTAGTTCCTGAATGTGCGGTAACGTTCCGTTCAATTGAAGGCTTAAATACTGCAAGAGATTATTGTCTATTTTTTGAAGACATCTATGTTCAGAGAGCAGTTACACATATAAATATAAATAAATATAAATCGGGAGCACACGGAACACAGAAATACTCTCTATCTATCCCTTCAGTATGAACACTTATAGTCCCAATGACTTTAACAAATACAACGACTCCTGAAATTTTTTCAACTCCTTCGGAAACAGTTTCTTTTAATTTTGCAGATAGAAACACGTTTCCCTCTTTAAGTTAATTGGAAAATGTGGCCCAAAGCTTGATGGAAGCCGAACCAATAGGCTCATCATCTCCAACGTCAAGCCATTCACTGAATTCTGATAAATCATCAGACAAATCATCAGTTGGATCGACAGGATCTGAAGTAATGGTGATCAGCAGTCAGTGACTGTAGTCTTGAGGCGGATGGCACTATTAGAAAGAGAAAAATGTCAATGGACTCGACCATCAACACTGATGATGAGGAAGACAATGGTGGGTCTGAATAGAATTTCAATATTAATAGATAAAGCTATTATTGTAATTAAATTGAATAATTGTAAAATTTATTACTTAATATTTAATTGAATATATTTATTTAAAGACATTCATTTATTCTTTCGAATCATTTTTAAGTAATTTTCTGAAAATTTAGTTTTTGAATATATAATAAAATTGAATGGAAGCGATACTGTTTAATCGCTATTTTTAAAATTTTCAAACAGCCGATTATACAAACCGCTATTTACAGTTATTTTTTTCTGGTTTGCGAATAATTGTTTATTGTAAATATTGTAAGTAGAGGTCAGAAGTGTAACATATACAATAAGTACTCATTAATGGAAACAGAGTAGTAAAAACAATTTAATTTTAATTATAAAACAAATAAACTGAGTCTTAATTCTCTATAACCCTGACATCGCTTTTTACATGAAAATGTATACGAAAATAGACGTCACATTATCGATATATTTAGTGCGCCCTTTATAGCACTAGCAATGCGAATCACATCTGTTTTGTATTTATATATGTGTGCTATATTGTACAGGAGTTATCTGTTAGTAGAAGTGAGGAAAATAATGTATAGTATAACGTGTTATGTGTTGACAAACCAAGAAATCGTAGAACACGTTTAGCAGTTTTGCTTATTTGAATGAATGCTAATTTTCGTAATCCCAATAAAGTTCGTTTTGTTATACGCTTACAAAGTATACTCTCAATCTAGTCCTCACTTCTACTATCAGATAACTCCTGTGTATTAAAATTTTTCATGTCAAGGTTTGTGACCTCAACTCTAACTGACCAATAGAATTAGAGGGATGTCTCATAAT
>JAQGAW010001287.1:0-20224 GCA_034698025.1 Phthiracarus crinitus | reverse complement strand
CACAAAAATATATAAAACACAACTGTTCAGTTCAGTACACGACACACAAGTGAGCAGTTGATGCGCGCACTGAAACAGACGACTCTAACAGTGCGTCCACTAATGACGTCGATATTTGCTGCGTCTGTCGTCTCCCATCTGTTTATAAAAAATTAAGTTTTATTTTCAAATTACAAATAAGTTTTTCAATTATTGTATGACAGAAACTTTTAAGTTAAAACTTGCATGTAATTTTAAAACAAATAATTTTTTTGATAATTTTTTTAATAGCAAAACTTAATCTTTAAATCTATCTATAATTGCATTTAATTGATATTAATTATTATATAACATACATATCAATTATTTTTGTTATGAATGGGTCATAAAATTATGCCTCCGTCTTGAACCACAATCGCACCCGTAATAAATTTTGACTGATCTGAGGCTAAGAATGCGACTGTGTTTGCAATGTCTTGAGGCTCACCGAGTAATCCAATTGGTGACCGTTTTTTGCACATTTCTCTAAAATCATCTAATTTTTCGCCAGTAATACCGATTGCCGGATGAAAGTTTGATATAACTAAACCGGGACTGTTTGGCAAATAAAATAAAAATATTCAATAATATAGAATCTATTAAAAATTAATTAAAATTAAATAATACTAGATTCGCATTCCCGTCCCGAAAATTTCGTTCCCATATAGACCCGCTTAAAATAATTGCTGCAAATTAATTGCAATCCGCAAATCAACAATAATAATCGTTTTATTAATTCATTGAAAGAGTTTGATTAGCAATAATAACGATCATAATACATGTAAAAAGCGAATGTAAAAACATGTATCGAACCGAATTCGGTTTCATTACACAATAAGCAAAACTTAATATTAAATAATACTATACTTGACACTATTAACGCGAATCGATTTCGGACCCAATTCTATTGCAATACATTTAGTGAACATATCCAAAGCGCTTTTAGCCATATTATACACGAGTCTGTTCGGTGTCTAACGAGTAAAACAAGAAATATTTTTTAAACTTTTTTTTAATTAAATATTTTTGGACACTAACAGGCTTTATGGCCGCAACACTCGATATATTAACAATATTTCCCTTAGTTTTTTGTAAGTGAGGAACAGCTAAATGCGTCAAATACAACACTGCTCTCAAGTCTGTTCGCATCACAACATCATAGCTATTCATAATAAAATCCAAATCCATATCAAAATTAACGAATGCTCCGACGCCTGCGTTATTGACCAGAACGTCAATTCTTCCGAATTCATTGACAGTTGTATTGACTAAACTTTTGATGTGATCGTCATTTGTCAAATCACCAGTAACTTCGAGAGCCTTTAAATTTCAATTATTATATTTTAGTTAATTATTCGAATTCTTAAATTAAAAATTATAAAAACTTTTGAAGCATTTGGTGTCACAGAACGGCAAATATCGGCCACACGTTTAACATTATCTTTACTGCGACCAGTGATCACAACATTAGCGCCTAATCTCGCGAAATGTATTGCTATTCCTTCTCCGATACCAGAAGTAGAACCCGTTATTAAAACTACTTTTTCGCTCAAATCTGAGATATTTGCCATTTTTTCGAAAAAATAAAAATGCTTAGTAAGGATTTTTTGCAATAAAAGCT
This sequence comes from Phthiracarus crinitus, assembly GCA_034698025.1. Taxonomy (NCBI): domain Eukaryota; kingdom Metazoa; phylum Arthropoda; class Arachnida; order Sarcoptiformes; family Phthiracaridae; genus Phthiracarus; species Phthiracarus crinitus. Next base: position 18,585 of record JAQGAW010001287.1, on the reverse strand, counting down.
TTTATTAATAAAAAATTGACTGCAAATAAATAGGAAATGAGTTTATTAGTTATCCTTGAATACAAGTGCATGTAGTGTTTCACTATAGCCTTACAGAAAACAACTATAGATTCTTTGTAACTCTAATCTTACGATTAGCTTAAGATAACAATATTTTATTATATATTTAAAATTACAACTTTCTATAGCGATTGAGAGCAAATTCCAATGATTTAAGAACAAAAATGTGTTTATTATATAATATTTTCTTTGATAAATATTTATGAAAAATTATTTTTAAAATCTTTTGATGAGAATAGTTGCAAAATTCTGTAATAATTCTTGAAGTTCAATCATTTTCAATTTTTTCTGCAAATCTCTGGCTAAAGCTTATCTTATAAATAGATGTTAAATATTTTTACTTTTCAAAACTTTTAAATTAATCTTACTCTAAAAAATTATTAATTAAAATTCATTTGCTGTATTGAATTTGTTGAATTATCTCTCATTATTATTAAAGCCCGGAATTTTACATAAAATAATTTTTTTAGGGTTTATCGCGAATGAACTGAGAATTTTGTTATGAGTTATACTTTTAAATATAAGCTAATTTGCAGAATTTATAAATCAATATAAATAAATATTTTGGACGTAAAAAAATTTAAAATATTTTAAAAATATTTTTAACTTTTTGATAAATTGTCGTTCAAATTTGATGAGTTTTGAGACCCCACAATTTTTATAACAAATTTCAAAAATTGTCGATTAAGTTTTAGAAACACAAAATTAATTTATAATATGAAGAAAATAGTAATTATTAGATTGGTATAAATAAAAAAAATTTATAACCAAAATATAAATAAATATTTTAAGTTTTTATTCAATATTTATTCATATTTTGTCATAAACGTGAATATACTATAGATTGTGCAATTAAAGCGCTTTAAAGTAACTATAAAAATTTAACAAAAAATAGTAAAATATAAAATTTCTATAAATCAATATTTTATTCACATAAGAAAAGAAAATATTTTCCGGGCTTTAATTATTATTTTAATCTATTAAGGTTTTTCGGTTTAAAATATGGCTTTGGGGTTTCGGTTAAACATTTTAATTCATTATTAACGTTTCCTTAAGATTAACATTTTGTTAAACTATTTACAACTTAAATCATTATTCATAAGTTTTACGACATTAACTAATTAGAAAATTTTCTTTCCTTTTTTGGTGTGAAAAACGAATATTCGATTGTCAGTTACTCATTGATAAACAGATTAACTAATTGTCAAGATTTGATTTTTAACAATTATCACATTTTTAACGATACACATAATTTCATAATTTAAGAAATCTGTTAATGAAAGCTAACATACTGTATATCATACTAATATAAACTAATTGTTTGTCCAGAATAATTCAAACCAGATTTAAAAATAAATAATTTTATTAAATGACAGAAAAACAGTTTAAAGCAACAACTTGTATAAAGACGTACACAAGCACAACATTTACATTAATCATTCACTTTATTATTCACTGGTATTAAAAACTTAATAGACTGCAGATAATAATGAGGATAACAAAACCGTAATACAACCCAATGTTATTTGTTTTATTAGAAAATAATCTAAAAATATCTCAGTTTAGTAATAAATACGTGACAACAAAACTTGATGTTAAATTTACAGATAAAACATAATATAAAACTATAAACACTATTCACTAAAAAGTTATTAAAAGTTTGTGTTCATAATGTCAACTTCAAAAGATTTCAATGAAAAAGTGGTAATTATCACCGGCTCTTCATCAGGAATCGGTGAAGGAATCGCTACTCACTTATCAAAACTTGGAGCAAAAGTTGTGATCACTGGACGAAATAAACAGAATATTAAACGTGTGGCAGAAAATTGTGTAAAACTTTCGCCAAACGGGTTGGAGGTGTGGTAAACGAATTAACCCTATTTTTAGTGAGAGTTAAACAAGTTTTTTGATTATAATTGTTAGCCATTTGAAGTTATTGCTGATTTGACCAAAGATAAAGAAGCGAAGAATTTGATTGATTCCACGATAGAAAAGTTTGGTAGAATCGATGTTCTCATTAACAATGCCGGCGCTGGAGGGCAGACATCGATCAAAGATTTTCATCTGATGGACGCTTACGAGAAGATAATGCGAGTAAATCTAAGATCTGTCGTGTATTTGACGCATTTAGCTGTTCCTCATCTCGAGAAGACTAAAGGAAATATAATTAACATATCGAGTTCGGCAGCTATTAAACCGGTAAATACAAACAAATTAAATTAAAATTCATTTTATGTTTACAAAATTACATTTTTGTTTGCGTAAACAATCAGTACGCGCCGTGTTTTGTTTATTGTATGGCTAAATCTAGTCTCGACATGTTTACTAAGTGTTTGGCGATTGAATTGGGACCGAAAGGTATTCGCGTCAACAGTATTAAGTAATTAATATTTAGAAATTTAATTATTATTTGAATATAAATTAATTCGTAAATGTTTACAAATTCAGTCCTGGTTTAATTCGAACCAAATTCGTTGAATTAGCGGCGCAAACATACGATGAAATGAAGACATTGGTCGCCACTATGACTAAGGCGTCACCGCTGGTTAAAATCGGCGAAATCACCGATATATCGAATGCCGTGGAATTCTTAGCTTCAAATAACGCCAGTTTTATAACGGGAACAACGATGTTAGTTGACGGCGGATCTATATTTGGATAGATCTTTCAACACTTTATTGTATACACAATATAAGGATGTGTGTGATGTGCAGCGCATCTGAATAAATAAACAACAGTTTCGATCATTTAACGTAAATATGCGTAAATTTTTATTCGTTATAGTTATCACAATTTAAATCACATATATTTTCAAAATGTGCTAATAATCAGTAACATTAAAATAAATACAACGTACTTTTAGTTTAATTAGATAATACTTTTATATCGAATATTTAATTATAATTATTTATATTTAATTTTTATTTATTGCCAGAAAAAATTATTTATTAAAAAAATAATAATATAGAAAATGTTAATTAAAATGAATATGTTTGATTCGATCCATTAAAATGAAAGTTAATAAGTAAAATAAAATTTATAATAAATTAGAAAATTTATAATAAATTAGAAAAACTGACTTAAATATATCAAAGTTGGATCATTTGATTGTTAGATTAAAATTGATAAAAATTAAAATTGTGAACATAGAAAATAGATAACGTTATAGTTATTTAATACTGTTAACATTAGATATAAGCTTAAGTTAGTTTGAAAATTTAAGCACATATTTGGTACGAATACTTCACATTAATACGAAGAGAAACATTAATTAAGTTTAGGATTTCAACCATAAGGTTACAAAGTAATTATAACCTTAACGGAGTCGCCATTAACGTCAGCCACCTTTTCGAACGCTTTCAACGATTCTTCCAGAGTATACTTGTGTGTCACCATTGACTTGAGATCCACTTTTCCAGATTCAATCAAATAAATAGCAGTTGGATAACTAATTCAATTGTGAATAAACATCAATTAAATAACGATAACACTTAATAATAAAATGAACTTTATTACCAATTTTTGAAGCGACGAACACCAAGAATATCAACTTCTCTAAAGTTCGCATTAACGAGTGGCACCTTTACCTCAAGCGGTCCCAAACCAACGCAAGTAATTTTACCTCCAGTTGCAGTGCTATAAATAGCCACTTTAATGCTGCCCTCATTTCCGGTGCACTCGTAAGTAATCTGTGGTCCATCGCTGCCAATCAGTTTTTTAATCTCAGCCACAGTGCTCTCTGTGGTGCTTTGTTTAAGATCAATAAGAACTGTTTCGTCAGCGCCCATCGATTTAGCCAAATCTAAACGCTTTTGATTTATGTCTTTGCAAAATATTAAAAATCATTCTCATTAATCATTAAAAAATAGAATAAAATTAATAGTTACCAGTAATAACAACTTTCGAAGCTCCGTAACTAAACAACATTAGAAAAAGCAAGTCATTAAGTGATTACGGGCTAACTTCTAAAAAATGCAATTATTGATTACATACGCTTTAGCGGTTGCCAAACACACCAATCCTAGAGTGCCGGCACCGCAAACCAATACAGTTTGTCCAACAGTCAGTTTTGATCTGTTAACGGCGTGTACAGCCACTGCCAACGGTTCAACCATCACTCCTTCATCCATCGATACGTTGTCGGGAAGCCTTCATAACCAAGTTTTAAAAATTATTAAAAAATAAGAAACAGGTTTTTGAGAACAAATTTTTTAATTTTTTTCAGTAGTAGCTCAAGGTTTAGCTTATAATTGACATAAAGAGAGGATTCGTTTAAACTGTAAAGTTTCACATAAAAAAGAAGTGATGTTATTTTTATAAATAATCGCATAAAATTCATGCCAAACAACATTAAAAAAATCGCTTAACATTTTTTTAGATTATTTTTTTATGATTAAAAAAAAACAAAATTTAAGCCAAACATTTAAAAATAAATCAACAAAATAAAAACAAAGAATACATACTTGAAACAGAAGTCTGCGGGATGACTGAAATATCTGCGAAGACAGCCATCATATGGAGGCGAACCACACACTTGTCTGTCTGCGATGTGACACAGATTGTAAAAGCCATCCTTACAGAGATTGCATTTGCGACACGGAATCGATGGCTCGATCGCCACTCTATCACCAGTTTTCAAGTGTTTAACATTAGCGCCAACTTTGACGACAACAGCACTCGCTTCGTGTCCCAACACAAGCGGCGATTTGATCACAAAATCGCTCACATATCTTACACATTACAATGATTTAAAACGTATTCCCAAATACAGTATATTTTAATTATGAAATGCTTACCCGTGTTTCCAATAGTGAATATCAGTGCCACAAATGCCCACTGAATGAGATTTGCATAAAACATCTAAGAATGCGATAACAATTGATTAATAATTAGAGAAAGCATTTAAAGCTGAATTAAGTTAATTACCATTTGCTCCGATATTCGGTATCGGAGTTTGCTCTAATCTTAAGTCCATCTTCTTGTGAATGACGAGCGAAAGGTTATCTTTAATCGGTTCAGCCATAGCGTGAGCGAACCCAATACGCGGTACGATAGCTCTATAAGATATAGCACTGAAGGTAAAGCGACTGAAGCAAAGTCTAAGTCTAGTAAAGCCGATTAAACAGTGATAGTGGCGTACGTGCATCGATGCTTATATAGTGTTACGGTATTTCATCATTAAATGATGTAATAATGACGTAATATTTAGTGAGGAATTGCAGACTGTTTGTAATCGATGCGAGACAGCATAAGCGGTCATAAAAAACGTTTGCCACAACTGAGTTATCAAATATGTGAGAATCGAGTTGATTTGGATTTTGATGTATAAAAGCAAATAAAGAACTGATTTTAATGGCTTTTTTTATGTCGTACTCAGTATAACTTATATTGTATTGTATACTGTGTTAGTATTCTTAAGAAATATCTTTTTACGTTAAAACAAAATATTTTCTGAACATTTTATTTATTATTTTCTAATAAAATTCTTCAAAATTAAAGAATTAATAATTTAGTCACATTTTTATAAAATAATTTATGTTTTATGATTTTGCTTAAATTAGGAAAAATTTTAGGCAAAATTAACAAAATTATTATATCATGATTTACTTTATTGTGCTTTTTTAGAATTTATTTTATCCCATAGAAAATTAAAATGAACTGCAATGTATCGATATTACAATTGAGTAAAAACATTTGTCAATTCTTACCAAAAAAAATCGTATTTAGAAAATCCTCTGTTTTTGTTAGCAAAAAAATTGAAATTAAAAAATTTTAAATATTACTTGGGAAAAAATGTTTTACTTCTAAGCTTATATAGTATTACAATGTTTTACTAATTTTTGTAAAATTATTTAATATTTACTTAAACGAAAACAAACATCGAAATAAATTAAAGGGTAAAATTAATTAAAAAAGTTATATTCTTATTTAGCAAAACTTATTCAACAAAAAGCAAACAAATTTTGGTTTAAGAATTCGTTTAAATACCATTCTCTCACCTTTGGTTATTTGCAGAGTTTTATTTACCGTTGCGTTAATAGTAATAATCAATTAAAATTTTCTTCATTCACGCGTTGAATACAGATTTAGTGAACTTTCGATTTTATTCGCATAACTAATAACTCTCAATCTATGGTTACTATCGGAGATACGATTAATTTATTGCTTGTATTTTAATGCAAGCAAATTAAACAAATATTAGGAAATTGTAACTCAAGTTCTATTCAGCAAAAAAAAATTGCTAACAAAATTTTTTTGATGCAAAACTGGTTCTAAAACATCTAATTATTTGTTCGCAAACACGTACATGGCATTGCTCTTTGTCATACCAGCATGTATTCTGTTATAAGTTTATTAGAATATTGTTTATGTCAGTTGTTTTTTATTTATTTCCTCGGGATATGTATTAATATGTATGACTCAAAAGTAGTAACAAAGTATCAAAGTTACGAATTTAGATTAGAAAATTGCAATGTTGCCTAATTGTTGATGTAATGATGTGTTGCAGATAAATATTTAGATAATCATTATAACTATTACACAATTCCGACAATTAACAGCTATTGATACATTGCCAGAAATTCTTGTGATGCTTTTATCTGCAATATCGGCATTATTGGCAGTTTTCATTGATAAATTAACATTAAACTTTGCAAAAAATGAACCCAAGTTTTTGATAATTTTTTACAAGACAAAACTTTGTTTAGGATTATGCAAATCTTTATTATTACAATGTTTTAATTCTTAAAGTCATTCAGTTATCATAGCAACCACAGTTACACTAAAGTCATTTCTCAAAAAGGAATTTTGGGAATTATTTATTATAAACATAGCATGAGTTTTGCAGCTTTCGTATTTTATTTTATAAACCCAAAAATTTTATTATTGTTAAAATAAAGGTTATTAAATTTTAGCGTTAAATATAGATAATTTAAAATTATCTGCGCTGCGTAAGGAATTATTAGCGGATTTGATCCTTTTTCTAAAAGCGCTTCCACTCGTTTCTTGACATCAACTCTCAGTTGGGATAGAGATAAAGGTGATGATGTGATTCGGTTGTAATTGTTTCTTGAAGCGTTTATAATGATCAGCGCCGAATATGTGATGATTCGTTTGTTTTGAATGTTTTGCCGTACAGTTTTGAGTGTTATTGATTTAATATGCGAGTTTGTTATTTGATTGGAAGACTGTATAGAGTGTGATGCGCTTCGTAGTTGCAGAGTTAACGTTAATAAATATAAACTTCCAATATTGACGCCTATTAGCAAATTGAATTCGAAATAATTGAACTCACAAAGTGTTTGCGATATTATTTCTTGATTCGGCTGAGAGTCAGTGTTTGATTCGTTATGAGGATTATAATGCGATAAAGTGAATTGACTATTTTTGCCAAATACTGTAATCACTTTTGTTATGAATTCGGAATAATACGTGGTGTGCAATATTTGAGTTAATTGAGGTTGTTTTGCTTTTGTAGTCGTATGAAGTTCTTCAAGTGTGTCCTCAGATTCAAAAGTGTTAATTGATTTAACTTCTAGAGTTGATAATCGTGTGTCTGACTCTATGAGATAGTTATCACCAATTATTGAAAACACTTTTAAAATGAAATCCGAATATGGTGTAATATATGACTGTATAATATTAGACTGAAATTCGTTTGAATATGTTGTACGATGCGCATCAATGACTTCTGCTTCATCAGCGGTTACAGTTGAATTGAAATGTAGTTGAGATTGACAAGTGTCGTGATCTAACTGTGGTGAAGTGCATGTGATAGACATATCAATCAATGGTGACTCGACGTCTGGAACAAATGCTAAGTAAGTGTATACTTCTGGTTGTTGGCGATTGTGTTCTATAGTGCAGTCTTCTGTGTGATCGATAACTGATTCTGATTGTGAAGAATTTGTAAGCACATAATACTGGTATTCAAATGTTTGGTTGTCAGTCGTTGTTTCGGAAACTGAATGTTTGTTGGTGAGGACACGTGCGCTATTTTTCGAAAATGAGCGCTTCTTGATATGTTGTGAAACTTTAAAATTATTGCTTCGCGTGTAATAAGGTATTGCCAGGTTTGAGACGAAAACATTTTTGTATTCTTGTGTTGATTTGGTATCTGATTGATTAATGTTAACTTGGTATTAAAATGCATTACTAGAATACCACGTGATTGACAATTGCTACAAGTGTCTAGTGGCTCGTGATTGTTGTATTTGGTATGATTTGATTCGACTGCAAAATTACTTTGTGCTGGTGTAGTGTTTGAATTTGATACTGAAGTGTTTGAAGTGTTTGTTGTATTATTTTTGTTGGGGCATTCGCTATGCCAGTGAAACTCTTGAAGACCGAGATCCTGACAGAATTTGCATGGATATGGAGGCTTGCGATTTGAATCAGTGATTCGCATCGTACCATGTGATTGGCTTGAAGACGATTGAGTTGTGTGACGAATACTTGGTGATGGTTTTGGTGTATGCAGTGCTGCCATTATTTGAGAATCCATTTCAAGTTTGAGTGCAATTTGAATCCATGCCTGTGGTGTGGAAACTTGAGAGGAATACATCATTGGCCTGAGATATGGTGGCAGTCCATCGGTGAGTTCGTCAACTTTGTGAGCTTCGCTCAAACCGGTTCTGTCCAATATTTCCATTTTCTGTCTGAAGTATTGCTGCATGCCTTCTTTTCTATCGAATCGCTTCATACGTGATGCTACTGTGGGTGCGACTAATAGAGTGTCGAAACGTGATATGAATGAATCCATAACTTCGCTGAATGTGATTGTGGAGATACGAGGTATAATATTTTGCGAAAAGTATTGTTTTGCTGCGCCGGTGAGGCAGCCTGCGATTAACCTTAGTTTGTTGACTTCAGTTGTGGCTGATGATGGCATCAGAAATGAGGCTAACGTGAACCAATCTCTGGCTGTAGTGTTAACGTTGAGGCCATCATATCTGTCGATTTGTAATTTTTCTGTTGCCATGTTTTCGCAAATTAGTATATTCTCGAGATTTGATTGCTTTGGTGTTTCTGATTAATGTGAATCGGTTGGAACGGTTTCTTGTTTTTGAGGCGTTGTTTGAGGAATTGTTGCAAAGAATGGATGCGCTATCAACGAATTGAGATCGTCTACAATTGGTGAATAGTCGAACACTTGTGATTGTTGATTATGATGCGCTCCTTTGATGTCCTCAATTGTGTCCTCAATTGTCTCTTCGATTTCGTCTTCTGATGATGACGCCTCTGTGTAATTGACTTTAGGCAAGTCTCGAAACCAGTAACTCATAAATTGAATGAATAAAGAAATGTTGCTGCTGTGATTGTGATATTTTGCGCAAAATAAGGCCAAAAATTGAAGATTACGCGTTTAGTGGAATTGCAATCAGATATCCTGCCGACTGCGCCAAGTGTAGCGACGCTGGAACAGCACCGCTTAAGATTCGATATCTGAGCTTTAATAAACACTGAAACACGCTTTAATCAAAACCAATATTAGACTTTAATTAGCACAAAATAAGGATTACATTAGGCTGTGATTATATGAGATGCTTACTGTTACAGAGTTAATCGAAGAGGGCTTTGTAAGAGCCAAAACGTGGCATTTATATGTGCTTGTATGCGCATAATACGACGAGTGTGTAAGCATTGAGTAATATGTGAATATGTATTATAATAGAAACATAGACTATTAGAGTTAATGAGTAATAATAACATGTATTTGGATAGTATATGTGTGTGTATGTGAGTAATAATAGAGAAATAGTAATATTTGTAAGCAAATCGTTAAACAGAATATAAACTATAAGTGAATACGATGAGTAATCAGCGCAGAATAAGACGAGTGACTTTTGGGTCGCTACAAATTAAAAGTTGAATACATGTAAAATTTACTAGTTTATAAATAATTGCATACAATCTTTAAAAAATTATGCATTTTATTCCTTCTGATTTTTTATAGTAATTATTGGAAGATATAAAATTTCAAATATCTAAAAAATTTGAATCGCGGTTTTTTGAATATTTTTTCAAACCGAAAAAAGATGTAAAATACGAACGGCAACCACACAGTAAATTTAATGCGCGGTTATAACCGCGGGTTAACCGCACAGTCGGAAGCTCTAAAATAATATATAATTGTTATACTAGAGGTGAGAATTTAGGCTCAGCCTAAGCCTACGCAGTAGGCTCTAGGCTAACAGGTCTGAACTAGTATTAGGCTGTAGGCTTAGGCCAGCCTATTTCCCTATAACTTTAGGCTTAGGCTGTAGGCTCGAAACAAAACATTAATTTTAAACTTTTTTCATTGGCAAAAATTTAATTTTTAATATGTATTTACAAGAAGTGATAGTACTTACTAAAAACAATATATTTCAAACGGATGTGCAAAATAGAGATAGAAATTGGAAAAAATATTTGCTCCAACTCCAACCAACTCCATTAAGAATTCACACTAACTCAAACAAAAATAATAAAACTGACGCCAACTCCAGTCCAACTCCACTCAAAATTTAATTTTGTACTACAACTCCAATTAGCTCCACAAGAGCCTCATTCCAACTCCATTCCAACTCAAACACAAATTTTTTGTTTGTGTATTATTATAAATGTAAAACATTATTTATGCAAAAAATTACACAATAAATGTGCAATATTTTGTGGAAAAAATTTAAGTGGAAAATAAAATTTCCTTTCCACAGCTAACTTCATTATCCAACTCCATCCCAATTCCAATGAAAATATTGATGACTCCAACCAACTCCAACCCATAACATTTAAAACTTATTTCAACCACTCCATTCCCAATTAAATTTTGAAACATTTACTCCAACTCCACTAATTTTAAGCCTATTTTTTCAACTCCAATCCCATTCCAATGGAGTTAGAGTTGCAATTTTTATCTCTAGTGCAAAACTTGAAACTATAATGTATTTCTCTGTTCTCTATACTAACAAATTTATACATTATATTATTTTACTTTGCTTTACGATTTTAAAATTATTACGTTATACAGCCTACAGGTAAGTCAGCCTATTTTTCGTTTAGGCTGTAGGCTTAGGCTCATGAAAAAATCGCTTGAGCCTAAGACTAAGAAAAAATGTAGGCTTAGGCTGTAGGCTAAGCCTAAGCCTAAGGTTAGGCCGCCTAAATTGCTCATCTCTATGTTCTGCAGTCTTATTTGCCATAAACTGGTTAATGAATATAAGGGAATTATAAATATTTTAATTAATATCTATAATTTTAGATCAATTAATAAAGACTTTAATTTATATAATTTACCCATTTTTGATTGGAGTATTTCCTAGTGTTATATGATTTTTTATTAACAAATTTATCGATATTTATCATTTCTAGAGATTTATTTTATTTCTAACTATTGAAATGTTTTTTTTTAAAATATTGTCTTATAGTTAAAAAAATATAAAACTTCTTTTTAATATCAGACGAGTTTTAATAGAGAACGTATATTTTTGGCTAATTTCGGAAAATAATACCATAAAACTTTTATTAAAGAAATATTCGATTAAGAAAATCAAATTATTTTCATCTAAATCTGATGGTTCTTAAATTATTTTAGGTTTTTTAAAAAACTATTATGAAATCCATTCTGTAATTATGTAAATATTACTGTTTTAGTATAATTTAACTAAATTAGCTATTGGATTTGCAATGTCTGTCTTTGAGCAATCTTTATATTTATTAAGGGTTTTTTTCTTTATATTTATTAAGGGATTTCTGTATTAAGGGATTTCTGAATTAAGACTGAACACTAGAGTGCGAAACGGGTTCCCGACAAAATGTGTCGGGCTCGGCCTTAAGCTAAAAAATCAAATCGGACCGGGTTTCGTTTCAAGATTTGTAGGCCCGATTTAAAAAGGATTTAATTTTCCCGATTTTCCAGTTTTCAAGGATTTTTTTAATCTCCCGGTTTTAAGAAAATTGTCTATAATTTTCCCGTTTTAACTAATGTTTTGAAAAAAAATTTTAATAAATAAAGTTAATAAATTTTATAAAATTTTCAATTTTTAGCTTCTCAGAAACAATTAATAACAGAGTATCTTAATATAAGGTATAACAGTAACAGGATATCTTAATTAGAATAAAATTTCATTCTGTTTCCAAAGTGCTACAAAGCAGACCAAAATGCAAAATTTATTTTAAAAATTATGTTTCAGTTTGCTTTATGATAAATAAATAAGCATTATTTACCTAAAACCTTTCAAATTTTGATTTATTAGCAACAAAATTTAGATTTAAAAACAAGTTTTTATTTTCCCGATTTTCCGTTCGTTTTTGCCACTTTTTTATCCCGGTTTTTCACATCCTTAGTTATAAATCTTTTACTCAATGTTATCCGCAATTTTTGAGAAAATTTTTTTTAGAATAGGAAGACATTTTGTTTACTAAATATTCGCAGAACAAAATATTTTGCATATCTTAGCTTTAATTTGATATAATAGTTATGATTATATTAAAAAAACACTTGGTAGATCTAAACGGGTTAATGAAAATATTGGAGGGTTTATAAACGAGGAATAGATGTGAGCGAAACGACGGGTTTCTCTAGTAATAAATAGTTTAAATGCAAAAAATATTTAATACAGAAATTTTTAGCTCACTTTGTAAAAGTCAGCTATTGGATTTGACATTTCTGTCTGTGTGTTTGTGCGTAGACAGGTCTTTATATTTATTAAGGGATTATTTCTTTATATTAATAAAAGGATTTTTTATCAAAATAGTCTCCTATCTTCAAAAAGTCTTATCTTATAAAAATTTTATGAACAAATTTGGGTTTAAAAAGAATAAAAATCGACTAAAATCCTAAAACACACAAAAGATATCTTTAAAATAAAATTTTCGATGATAAATAACATTGTTAAAACTAATTTGGGTAATAATTAGTGGTACGTAAAACAATATTCCTTAAACTAATACTATTGACATGCGTTTATTAGACTCAATGAGTGTTAATTTAATAACAATTTGTGTGACGAAAGCTATGTTAACTCGACGAAAGCTAAAACACAACTAAATCGAAATTCACAATACACACACTGAAGTGCTATTTACAATAATATAATAGAAAACGATAAAATTTTTTCAGTTAAACAATATTTAGTTAAAGTACAATCTACTTTAAAACAAAAATAAAATATAGTTATGCAACATTATAAAAATAATTTAAATCCAAAAAATATTTAATACATAAATAATTGACTATACTATTAAATTAATTTATAATATAATACAAAGTGAGCTCATTATGTATGTTCATTCTCTTTCTTGTTTTCAATGAAACAGTTAAAAGCTATACAGTAAAAATTAAAAATAGTTGACTAACAAGAGAAACAATAATTTAAATTTCAAAAAATATTTATTGCATTATAATTTTAGACTAAACTATATTAAAATAACTCAGAATATAAAGTAAGCCCATTATGAAAGTTAATTCTCTTTCCATTTTTAAACTATTTTCCTAAAGAATTATTTTTTTATTACAATGCTATTTTGCACACATTTTATAACGATATTCATAACACTATTTATTATGTTATGAAATGTAAATCTTAGAAAATTTTCAATTTTTAATAATATTTATTTTTTTGTTATCAAAAAATTTGCCAAAACACATGTATTGTTTATCGAAAAAGTTTTATTTTATTATTTGATATTAAATAAAATACGTTTTCATCTGAAAAAACTAACAGAGGCTCGGAATCCAGGAATGAGAGTTGGGTTGACTCATACTACAACTTTTATTGATGCTCGAATTTAAGGTTTTTATATGGAAGCTTTGGCTCGGGTTACGGCTGGAGCCTCTGTAACCCGAGCCTCTTCATCATTAGCGCTGTCAAAGGAATACAGTTTTTTGAATTTTAATATAAGTTTGGCGTCAAATATCAGCTAAAATGTTATGGCGTTTAATAGTAGAGATGAACATTTTTAGCGGTTAACTTTTAACTTTAGCAGTTAACCGGTTAACGTTAAGGTTAAAAGCATAGAGCGGATTATTAGGGCCAAATTTTTGAATATTAGGGTAGGGTAAAAGGGTATAAAAATATACAAATTAGGGTCAAAATTAGGGTATCAAAATTCTATATAAACAGTAATTCTAATCTATTACAAAGTTTTTATTACAACATATAGAAAGAAATATTAAGTATTAACTAAAAAAACTGTATTAAAACATAATTCCATAAAGTTAGAAACTTGAACTCAAAATTAGGGTCATTTATGGTGTTAAATTGAAAATAAGGGTAAATAAGGGTAAATAAGGGCTCTAAACAAATAATGTTAAATTAAGTCATACCCCAAAAAATCAGTTGTATAAATTAAATTAATGCTTTCAATATTTAAAATGAGCAATTTTAACATTAATTTTTCCAAAAAAAATTTTAATTTATCTGTTTTTTTAACAATTAATAAGAAATTGAGTGCTGAATTTAAAATTTAGGGTCACGTATGGTGTTAAATTGTAAATTAGGGTAAATTGGGGTTCTGAAGTAAAGAAGGGTAAATTAGGGTAATTTAGGGCATACCCTAAAAATCCGCTATATGGTTAAAAGTTAAACGTTTTAGGAATAGTTAAGTTAAAAGTTAAAATGTTTTAACTAGTGATTGAAAATATTCTTATTTTATTTACCGTTACCGTATCGATACCGAACCCTAAATTATAGTTACCGTTTCATTACCGGTCAAAATAATAAATCAAACTTCATTACCGTATCGTTACCGTCAAAAAATCATTGTCGTACCGTTTCTGTACCTCAAATGCAAAAATATTAATCACTAATTTAATTATTTTTAGGCATCTAATTTCAAACTATTTTTATTTAATATATTCTGTTACAACTATTGGATTTGAAATGTGAAAATGAATGCTTAATTGTTCGACGCATATAAAATTATCTAAACTTTAATGCTAAACATAGTGATACTAAAATTTAAATCAATTACAGTTACCGTGACGTTACCGAATCCAAAATTATAGTTACCGTTTCATTACCGCAAAATTTAAAATTTTTTAATTCATTACCGTACCGTTACCGGAGCTAAAATCCAAATTCACTGTCGTACCAAAGGTAATGAAAAAAACTTTCAATTCATTATTTTTAACCTTTTAAAGTTAAAAATATTACAATAGTTAACCGTTAACTTTTTTTACTTGCAAACAATATTTATTTGTTAAATACTTATTAAAATCCTATTTTAAATTCTTTTACTTTATAAGTTACGATATGTTTTGCAAAAATTTCTATTTAAAACGATGAATAAAGAGTTAAAATAATAATATTTGCAATCATAAATTATTAACATCTAATTTACTTAATAATTTATGTTTAAAACCTAAAAATAGGTTTAACCGGTTAACCCTGCGGTTAATAAAGTTGGAGCCGAAGTTTCTTTAACTTTTAACTAATAGTTTGCAATCTCTATTTAATAATATGCAAAAATTACATGCATTTTTCTGTTTCATTTCGCAGCAAACAAAGCTTTTTAATTGATTTGCTCTATGAATGCTTTTTCGACAATTAAGTGTGCGTCTACTTTAGTCTACATTTAACGCAAACAAATTTTGAGTGTGACCTAACTTTTGATAGAAAAAATCAAAAAACTTACTTTGCTTTTAAGCAGATATGGTTTGTGATGATAGACAGCGTCTAAAACTGTGGAATAATATCCGTAAAAATTCATTCAATGCTACAGTATTGTTACCAATCCTGAGTTTTAATAACCACTTCTATATAGTAGTATTACTTTACTACCCATTGGCGACTATACTGTATATGGATTTATATTGATATCATTATAGAGAATATGCATTTATTTGATTTTATTGGCATTGTTTAGACAGTGACACTTTCTAGAGTTTTAGACGCTATCTATGCTTTTGAGACAACTATGACTGTAATGTTTACAGTGTAAGCCTTACACATTAATTACAGTATAAACAATAAAGCAGACAATAATCTCTTATTGAGGCGTCGTATCATAAAATGTAATAAACAAAAAAGGAGGCAACAAATCGAAAATATATTTATGTCAAATAGTGATTGAAAATATTCCTATTTTAATTACCGTTACCGTATCGTTACCGAACCCAAAATTATCGTTACCGTTTCATTACCGGTAAAATGCAAAAATCAAATTTCATTACAGTTCCGGTAATTCAGCAATAATGTAATTAATAATTAAGCATCAAATTTCAAACAATTTATATTAATATATAGCATACATCGTGACAGTAAGCCTAAGCGCCGTTCAGACTGGGCGGTCTGTTTGATGTTCTTTCATACGCTTTTCTAACATTTTCTAACAGATATTAAATGCTATAATCGATGTCAATATGTATCAACTCATTTTCAATTACTCAATATGTTAATGCTGTGCGCCTTAATAGCGAGCATATTATTTAATATCTGTCCGACCAGACTGAACGGCGCTTAGGCCTACAGACACGATCTATGCTTCCCATATTTCTGAAATCGCCGAAAATTTATTTCCGAAAAAACAGTATTTTTGTTCGAAATCTCCGCCGAAAATGTTAATCAAGATCAGCGAGAATTTTCCGCTAATCACGACTGACCCGAAAACTGCAAATTGTACGGTAAATGATACCTTATTTACCGTTAGTGTAATGCGTAAACGTATGTCTGCTTACACTGACTCGTGAGCTTTTAAAATAAAAGTTCAATTGAGCTAAGCTTATATGAAACACAAAATCACTTAAGATATTTAAACTCACTTCAGTTCCATAATTTTTGTTTGTAATATTCGTAATCCCTTTCAAAATTAATCTCACTTTCAAATGATTCCATTATTAGTTTAAAATTTTTAGTTAAAGCCAATTTTATAATTTAAATTTACATGAATAAAAAATTTGTGTTATTATATTTAGCCTTTTTTCATAAACTAATGTATTTCAGTATTGCAAGCAATAATTCCGTCATTACATTGTAATAAAAGTAATATGAGATGAAGTTTGCAAAAAAAAATATAAACCTAATCTCATAAAGCTCAGTATCGAAAGCTTGAGCTTAATAAGCTGAAGCTCGAAATTTCGTGATCTTATATTTGAATTACAAGCTCGAAATGAGTAAACGAGTTTGCATTGAGCTTAAGCTTATTCTCATCACTAATTATATCATTTAATATCTGTTAGAATAGCTACCATTGAGGAATACCAGTCAGAATGTCTGAGCTGTCAATGAGATGGCAACGCAACTACGAAGTTGTAGTACTTGTACTGAAATATACATGAGTTGTTTGTTAGTTGTATACAGAACTAGACCGACTTCATTATATAAGAGTGCATTGAGTTTTTACTAATATTAGGGTTTTCGAAGTTTGTACACACTATGAGTAATAGCAAAACTGGTTTTAGTATTACGATTTCTACTTAATTTTGTCAACAAACACGTGACTAATAACGTCACATTCTGTGGACATCTAACAAACAACTCATGTATACAACAAATTTTTGCATCGCTCACAGCTAATTGGGCTCATTTTTAATAATACTAGATATACTATATCTGTGAATGTAAAACACTTCAAACAGACCGACCAACCAATTAGAACAGCGCTTAGGCTTATGGGCACACGATATATGTTATAATTTATAATACAGTATAACAAATAATAAGCATTAATTAATGACTGGTAACATAAAAAAAATAGCGGTTAGCTTTCGCCGATTAATATTTGTGTTTTGTTGGATATATGTTAATATCAAATATGATCGCTAATAAAACAATCAAAACTATTAATTTATTAAAATTTGATCCGTTTGTTGAATACATTTTAAATATTTAAATCATTTAATATTGGAATAAAACGAAATTACAATCAAAACTGTTTCACATTAGTTAATGTCTCAATGAGTTAATGCTAAACGCATTCATACCGATTATTACCGTTGATTTGCTCCACGACTTCCAATAAATTAGGATTAAAAATGGAATCAAATCAATCGATTGAATGGAATGATAATTCAACGAAACAGTTAAGCGATAATAGTATTGATCATAATTTTAGTGAATTTGATTCTAACTTTTTTAATCATTCAAATGATTATAATTTTGGAGATTTGTTTCCACAATTGTTTGCGAATTGCGATGAATTTCAATTCGATATTAGCATTAATTCGAACGAAAATGCAAACAATTATTTGAATGAAACTGAAAATCATTTTGAAATGAACTCAAATTTTGATTCAAATCAAATTCAAATTGAATTGAATGAAAACAATTCATATAATAATTATATGAATCCAAATTCAAACTTCGAAACAAAACATGGAAATCATCGAAAAGTTGGACGAAAATCACTCAAAGATATGGGATTGAATCCAAATGAGATTCGAATTCGAAAAACTGAACAAAATAGATGTGCACAACAAAGGAAGAGAAATAAAATTAAATTATTAAAACAAGAAAAAATGTCAGAAAAAAGTTTGGATAACGAATCGCATAACAATTTGATTGACAACAATACGCAAATACAATCGGAATCGCATTCAAATTCACA
>JAQGAW010001286.1:0-20225 GCA_034698025.1 Phthiracarus crinitus | reverse complement strand
AAAATTATCGTTTAAATCCGTTGATTTTTTCGAGGGGGCGTGGTTTAGGCCTTTTTCGGAAAAAAAATTCGAAAAAAATTTTTTTGAAAAAAATTTTGGTCTGAAGGCCAAAAAAAATTGTAATTCAAATCCGATGAGTTTACCCCCCCTTTAAAATTCAAATTTTCTGGATCTGACACCCCCTAGACCATCCGACCTTGTGTAACTATGGTTTGAATATACAGAATGTATTTTAATTCTGTTAAATATTATAAAAACTGTTATATTAAATTACAAACTGACAATCCTTGCATAACACTTCATTTTATTTTTTATTGTCAATTTAAAGCTATACTTTAATTTTATGAAGATTTTGAAAAAGGGATAAATTGATAAATCATTGATATACTATTATTGTATTAAAATTAATCTTTTAACTACAAAAATTCTAAATAAGATTATGTTTGCTTTACATAAATGCTGTATTATTTTAGTGCTTTCAATGATTTATTTAATTAATAATGATTAAAAAGTCATCATTTTTACAATTTAATTTAAATTTATTTAATTTTTAAAAATTGGATTGGTTTATATAACAAAACCTAATTTGTTAAGCAGTTACATAAAGTTTACGTAAAAATAGCATGTGGTGGACATCTGACCCGTTTAAAGATGTTAAGCGAGACATACAATAATTTTTGCATTTAAGTTTAGTTGCACGCGTCTAACGTCTAAAAAAATTAAGTGCAGCGTTGAAGACACAATTTGTCATTATAATTATTTAGCAATGCTTTAAACTTTTAGTTTATGTTTTTGTCAGCGTTGAAACTCTTTTTACGAAAGGAAGTCGAAGCTAAACTAAGTAAGCCTATCCCTACAATAATCAGTCACAGACAACCGAAAAAATTCAAATGCTTTGTCATAGTTGGCTAAAATTTTAATATTTCTTAGAAGACTGTAAACAGTATTTGTATGGCATAATACTTAATTCTTATTTTGACACAGATTGCTCACATATTTTCCCATTACTTTCAGTTTGTCTATACAGATAAACAAAATGTCTATTTATTTAATTGATACCAGTTATTGATAGAAATATATTCAATTATATTCAGTTTACAAAACCATTTATATAAGGAACTGAATTTTTCAACAATACATTAATATAATTTGAATATTTTCAATTTAAAAATAACTTGTTATTCAGCAAATGTTAATTTTAATGATTTTTTAGTTATAGTAAATTTATTAAAAAATATAGTTGCATACGAAACCGAACTGATTAAATATTACACATTAATTAAATTTGAAGAACTAATACTAATTTAACTGATCAGTGATTTGACACGAAAAGTTTTAGTGCGTTTAAATTATAGTCGCCCACTCACTGTTCAAAAATATTATGCTTTTTTGAAAAAAAAAATCTGCAAAAGAGAGAATACTAAATGCTTGTCTATGCCTTAAATTTTTGTAAATCAGTAACAAAATTTATGAGATGGCAAACGGTAGTCGTGCCGGAAAAGTTAGGGTTAGGAAAAGTGTGAAAGAGCGCTGTGCTGTGTTGTGTTGTGTTGTGCTGTGCTGTGCTGTGCTGTGCTGTGTGTTCAGCATACGTACGCTTGTGATAATGCATTCGTATTTTTGTAGTAAACAATGTAAAAAATGCTCTTACTTTTTGATGTTATTCCAAAAGATAATGGCACTTATTTTTCTTGTGTACCACAGAATCGTGATTTATTGGGTAATAAAAGTATCAATGTTGGGATATACAGACCGAGTGGATCGCCAGCTGCCCGCAAACAGTTCCAAAGACCCCCGAAGGCTCTCTATGAATGTCATTTTTAGCTCTTTTATTCCAACATATGCATGTAATTTAGAGACCGTTATATCCATCTTATACTGTTTTACAGTATTTGGTATACTATTGAACACCTTTTTTTGCTTTAAAATCGTGCCAAAACTTTACTGCTAAATAGGAACAAAATAAAAAGAGGTCCAATTTTGTTACGGATATAAAATAATATGCTTTGAAGTTTCGATGGACCGCAAAAAGGGTAGAAACTGATCAGTAGTTCTAGTTAACCACTAATACACCTTTGAGAGAGCGGTGAATAACCCATGATTTGCCCGTTTTGTTGCATAATAACGCAGTCTACGATAGTTCCCTATCACTAACTCGTGCTTCAATAGTATAGCTATACAGTAAACGCGTGTAACACTTGTAAATTCATAACTGTTAAAAGCTATTCTATTATGCAATCATTTTTATTCCTAGTGCTCCACAATCCCCTTTGCGACACACTTTGCACGCTTCAATTATATTGTGAAACTTAAAAATTGAGGAAAACTTGACATCGCAGTCACAGCGCGAGTTACACGCATTGTTCATTCCGTTTTGTTTGACTTTTTGGCCATCAATTATTTAATCTTAGTTAATATTATCCTTTTAATTACATTTCATTTACCAATAATTAGTTAAATTAATTTTACTAATAAAAATTTCATTTCAATATCTTAATAACACCTCTTTTCCTAAACGGTTTCACTAATTGTGTTGAAAGCTATGCAGTGTATAACTATTTAATTCCCGAATTATTTGTTTTTTTAACTGATCTTTCATTATATATACTTTTATGTTGTTTATAATTTCGTACACAGCAAATGAGTTAAGCATCTAAACATCTACAATGAATAGTATACTGAATCTTCAAGTCTATTTCTTGAGTCGGATAGAAAATGTTTTTCGCAAAAAACAACAATTTTAAATAAATCTAATGTTTATAATAAAATATTTTCTAAATTATTTGAAAAACAATTAAATTAATGAAGAATAAAATAGTAGAGTTTAAGTTTTAATGAGTGCTGGTATAGTCGTATGTGACGCATGTTATTAGACATATATAACTCATTATAGTCAAAGATTGTTGTATACAAAGCTCAGTAATTTATAACTGTATAGAAGTTAAAAAGACGGTTCTGGTATTATTCTTTGAGTGATTCAATGCATTTGACTGATTTCCAACGTTTTCTTTGGCTTAAGGATTTTTGGGGGATTTAAATATTTGTTTTCACAAGAAAAGGTAATAAATTCACAAAAGTGAGAACTTCCGTCTGGTATAAGCAAATTGCAATTCAGTGATGCGTATGCGATGCGATGTAGTGTTTCTTAGATAACTGTAGAAAAAAACCTGTGGCTAAAAAACATAAACACATCCATCGTTGCATCAATAGACCTCCTTGTGTTTCACAATTGCCATCACTCTTGATGCCAAAATAAGGTTTTGCTTATTTTATTGACTAAACCCATAACTTATATGTTATGTTATGTTATGTTATGTTATATTTAACTGCAATTGAAAAAAGAAATTATTTTCACTTTAGAGCTCTGTTGGGAATTTCAGTATTTCTTTACTACTATTAATGGTTTTAGCATAAACTAACTGTTGAAATATATTTGTTTTAGTTATAGTTACCGTACAGGTGTATGTATATCTGTATTCTATGTAAGATTTGTGTATATCTTGCTTACCGTTTCATCTTAAAAACGAGACTAATAAACTTATACGCAATATAATTGATTACTAAGGCATGCATGCATTTATATATCGTAGGCGTGCATGTGGTTAACAGTGAAGAGTTTACATTTAATTTCGAAAGTATATACTTTTGGTTATTTTCACAAGACATAAGAAAAATGACTCTCTTTTTGTCATGTTTAGATTATATGTAAATTTTAAGAGAGAAGAGCTTTAAATGTTACTAACTGTTGCTAAACTTATTTCTTTTCGTTTATATTCAGATCGTAATCAGTGGTGCAATTACTTTATAATATTCACACGTTATATAAAGTTTTTTGTTGTAAAATGAATACTACGGCTACTGCCAGTTGGCCTGTATTTGCCGCAGAACAGGATCGAATCGATAGAATAGATCGAATGGACATTCATTTGAATGGACAGCCAAATAATGATCCGTTAAAAAATTTTAATAAAATGATTGCTCAAAACAGTATGAATAGCAATATAGCGCCAAACCTGTCCAATGATCTGAATTCTAATCATCAGCAAACTCATAGCAATGAGAAGCAACAACAGTCGCTTATTTATAATCATAGAAATGGTAAAATAATGAATGTTAGTGCTGATGGATCTCATGATGATTTCGACGACGAAGACTTGGATGACGACGTTGGAAGTATGGATGACGTCGATTCTTTGTCATCACATGATAACTTATACGACACCGCATCCTATAACTCAAACGATTCAAATCGCAACGATATGAACGAAGACAGTAATAGTAAGGATGATGTGAGCAATGATGAGCCAAAAGCGAATGATGACCAAGCAATCGGACCGCTGGCACAGCTTCAGAATGCTCTTCAGAGTTATTCTGGAAGATTGGGTATGAACTTTTCCGCAGCAAACGGCACCACTCCTTCACTTTTTAGCCGTGGAATCAATTTTTCTGGAAGCACTAGTAACCCAATTGGCTCTTCATCTGTACAGTATTCTGATGGCGACAGAAACGTAGAATTATACAGATGTCACTTATGCGCATACACTGGTACCTCAAAAGATCATTTCAACGTCCATATGGATACTCATTTTGATCATAAATGTCCGTTTTGTGATTACACGTCAAGAACAGAAGGCAGACTTAAACGACATATTAGAGATTTTCATTCAGAAGTGCCACCAGACAGTTGGGCGGGAACTAGAGTTTTGAAAGAAAGTACGAGTAATGATGGAGACGATAGCGGAGATCCTAATGATGGCAGCGGTGGTACGGGTGGCAGTGGCAGCAAATCTCGCAAATACAAGTGCAAACAATGCGAATTTGTAGCCACATGTAAACAAGAGTTTTGGGAACATTCGAAATCACATATCAAAGCCGAAAAGCTATTAACGTGTCCGAAATGCAATTTCGTCACTGAATACAAGCATCATCTCGAGTATCACCTGAGAAATCATTTCGGTTCAAAGCCATTCAAATGCGCAAAATGTAATTATAGCTGCGTTAATAAGTCGATGCTTAACAGTCACATGAAGTCTCATTCAAATATCTATCAATATCGGTGTTCGGATTGTAGTTATGCCACTAAATATTGTCATAGTTTGAAATTGCATTTAAGAAAATATAATCATAAACCGGCAACTGTTTTGAATTTAGACGGAACACCAAATCCTTATCCAGTGATCGACGTGTACGGAACCAGAAGAGGACCACGACCTAAACGACCAAAGAATAGGGATCAGTATAATCACAATGAAAGACACTCTCTGTCGCAAACGCAAACTCCAATATTGACATCACCGATATCTCCAAGTCTAGTCAACGCTGCAATACCACCATTAATACCGACTTCAATGCCAATGGGTCTTCCTTTCATTTATCCTCCAACTGCAACATCATATGGACTTTTAGGCCCTCAAGCAATACCACAAATACCTCATCAAATTCAAGTTCATCATCAGATACCTCACCATTTATACGAGCAATCACCGCATTCATCACATTCTTCTGCTTCTTCTAAACTTCAGTGTAATTTTTGCGAGTTTTCTACTAATAGTAGGGAACACTTTACTAAACATTTAATTCTTCACGTAAGCGTAAGCAATGAAAATAAAGAGATTTACAAAATGTATGGCTCGGATCAAACGGAAATGATTCAACATAATGTAATTATGAACGAATTAGTCTCAAGACAATCGCCAGAATCGAAGAAAATTTTGGACCAAATCGCAATTAATCCATCATTTATTAATACACTTATTAGTATGAATTCATTGCCAAAATCAGAACCATTGATGGCATTGGAATGGCATTCAACGAAAGAATCAACAGATATTCAAGAAAGTAAGCGCTCATCGCCTCAACAGTCGATTATTAATTATAATGACAATCGTTCAGAATCGGAACCAATTGAATCGGAAAGAATTAACGATATAATCTCTCCTATATCGCGATCAATCAGCACATCCGACGATAAATATTGCCAACAAAGAGCATTATCCGAAGAAAGAAAAAGATTGGAAAATTTGGAAATGGACACAATTCCATTAGATCTAAGCAGTAACAAAAGCACACCACCACTGACTAATGACAATATGTTTAGTTTACATCTATCAGATATGAGGCGACAACAACAACAAGAAGCGATGGCGAACGCATCGCCGCAACACTTACAACACTTACAACAACCACAACCACCACAAGAGCAGCAGTCGAGAGCGAGCAGACGGAAAGGTCGGGCATGTAAGCTCGTAAACCGCATTTCTTTGCAAATAAGCGATGATCACTATAATTCAGCTGAGCTTAGCGATGATGATATATCAAACAGTTCTGAGAGTATACGCGAAGACTCTGATCATGAAATTGTCAATGAAAATCAATTTCAAATTCAATTATCAGCAGAACAGCGAATAATTCCTTTTAATTGCATAAAATCTAATTTAATAGATATACATAAAAAGTTATCGAATACAATGCCAATAAGTGATCAAAAGTGTGGTCCAAAAGATATTCGAGAGTTAAAGACGCACAACAATGATGTGATGCACAGTATTTCTCCAAATAAAGATCATTTTAAAGATACGAATGACATTAATAAGTGTGAAAATAATAATCCAAGTAAATCTACTGCTGATTTAATATCCAATGATAATAATGAACATAAAGAACAATATACATGTAATGCTTGCGAAATAACGTTTAAAGACAGTATAATGTATACAATGCATATTGGATATCATGATCATAGAGATCCATATACGTGTAACTCATGTGGATTGCATTTTAGAGACAAATTCGCATTTTACGTTCATTTGCATCGAGCATCTCATAAATAAACTGAAAATTCGCATTCATCCTAAACTAAAGTTCCTGTCGATATAATCAAATTATAAACAAATCAAAATATATTCAACAAATTTTTTTACTCATTAAAAATTTTAAATGAATTAAACACAAAAATGTAATCAAAACTATCATATCAATAATATTTGATAATCTGTAACGTTAATAATTAAATAAAATTTAAACGAAGGTAAAAAAATCTATTATAAGCTTATATATGTTAGGATTTATAAAATCTTAAACTACAATCAAACTTAATAAGCACTCGGATTAAAGTTTTTAATTTAATTCTAAACTAAATTGGTTTCGAAAGTGGTTCTCGTTATGTATCATTTTATTTGACAAATTGACAAAAATCCATTTCACTTAAAAATTTACTATCATCAGTATAGTTTCGAAGTTTTTGATTTGATTTAGTAGCGGAATCGCTTTCAAAATACATTTTTAGTCAAAAGTTGATATAATTGTTATGCACTTTAATGTATTCAGTTTATGGTATTTTTATACAGTATTAACATAAAATAGTGTTCAAATATTATAGAATTTAGCTGTTTTACTGCATAATTACAGATAAATAATTGATTTTTTGAACTTAATAGTTACTCAATAAGTGTATATCTTCCAAATTAATTTAAATCAATAAATTATTGAATGTACTGAAATAAAACGAAAACTAATATTTTTTTATTAAACAAGAAATTTATTTGAAATAAATTTCAAATTGTCATAAATATAACAGAGATGTGAAAATTAAATAAAATGATTACTTGAAAATTTAATGGCAGTGAAATTTAGAATTCAATATGACATTTGATGAGATGCCACAAAATTCTTTATCAATAGTAAATTACCTTAATTAAAAAATCTGAATTTAATTATGAATTTTAATTAATCGTTGACTTAATTAGAAAACACTAATATTTTCTTTTCTTTTCTATACAGTATAGGAAAAGTCCTCAGGAAAGATATTAATATTAAAGTTTCTTTTATTCTTTTGTTATCAACGATTAACTTATCACTTCGTAATTTATATTTAAAAGAGGTTTCGAAGGCTTTATTTGCAGCACTTCTTTATCAATTACTTGTATTAATTTTTTTAGCTGAAACGTTTTTAACTGATTTAAACTTAACTTTTTGTATATATATATGGCATTAGGAGAATAGTATGAGAGAAAAATATGCATTCAAGTTTCATATTATGTTTATATTTTAGTTTCATAAATAAGCTTACGTTAAAGCCTAAAAAATAAAATAAAAAATTAAAGCCTAATTGATATATATAATGCTTAAGTTTCAACACTTAATAAATCTTTAATATTTACAAAAAATTAGTTTTTTACTTTAAATTTAGATTTTATATGCTTTTTTAAATTTTTATAAATAACATTACCCAGAAAATAGAATCAATTATAGATGTTTCTTAGTTATAGAATAAAATTTTAAGCATATTTTAATTATTATTTCTTGAAAAATTATAAAAATAGAAAAATCGTTTAATATTTTTAAAATCCTTGGATATTTTTAAAATCGTTTATATCGTTTACTTAAATTTCGCTTAATTGGGACTATTAGGCACTAAATTATTACATTGTAATACATTCATTAATTAATGATTTTCAATGCCTTAATGATTAAAATTGAATTTTGTGCTCTTCTTCAGAGTGAGTTCTAAAAACTAAATACGTTTTAGACAAAATATTTTATATAAGCTTAACGGTTATAGAAATACAGAAAAACAAAAGAATTTTATTTAAAAATGGCATAATAATATTAATTTAAATTGGTATTCGAAATTTAGTATTGGTTTTCGAAATTTTTGAGATATTTAAAATAATTTTTTTAACATATCAAAAAGTAATGAATTGATACTGTAATTATACATTATCTTGACATAAATTAGAATATCTTCTGAAGACCGCTCCTCTACGGTATGAGTTGTTGTATCTTTAATTATATTTACAGGTAAGTTCACTAAATGAAAATTATCCTTATTTATTAAGATTATTTATTAATACATTATAATTTGGTTTTATTAATTTTTCAAAAACCAAGTAATTTAATTCGGGTTATCTTTTAATTAAACCATTATTTTCTACATTCGATAATTAAAAATATATTTAGTAAGCTTCATCAACACATTTAATTATACATTCACATAAAAATTTATTACAATCATAATGAGAGTTTGTGTTTAGTAATAACCGATTTAGTTTGTTTCGTACACTTTGTTGCGTAAACTCAACTCCTATTAATGCTGAATTGAATTCAAATTCGAATGGATGTGTGGTTACATTTTCTATTAATCCATGAAATACATCCATATTTACTTTATATTGTATCCAATTATCACTTTTATTGTTTTCTGACATAAATACTTTATTTATTGTAAATCGAGGGGTCTTTCCATAAATCCAATTCCAACTTCTATAAGATTCTGTTATTTCTTCAATACCAGGAAATAAATTTGCATTCGAATCGATTTCAAAAATACCACTATAATCACTTGTATTACCAGTCTTTTTCATCAAAATATAAAACATTACATATTTTAAACGTTAAAAAGCATAATTGCAAACATTAAAACTTGATGAAACATTGTTTGGAAAATTTTTATTGTAAAATTTTTTGTTGATAGAAAAACAATAAATAAAATGGTAAAAAATTAAAAATCTCGGTTAAAAATATCCATTAATCGGGTAAAAATAAATTTTGAAATTTTTGGTCTATTTGTGTGAAAATATTTTATCTTATATCTTAGGTATATCTTAGGTATCAAAATCATTATGATAACAATTGATTAAAAATTGTGTTTGAATTACATGTAAATATTACCTGACGTTTAAAAAATTCTATGGATAATTGTTTGATAATATGCCAAATTTCAATTTGATTATTTAAATATTTTAAATTTAATGTCGGCGATGACACACTTTTAGTAGCTTTGCTTTCAATTAACGTAAATGACTAAAAAATGAATTAATATTAGACTCTATTTATTAAAATTGTCATTGAAATTACATTACTAGACTGATTAACATTTTTGATAGCATTTCTCATTTTATTGGTGTTAATGTCGACCAATAGAGTGCAATGATGGTAAGCATTAGCTGATCCTAACTTAGATGCCGATCCAGAGATTTTATACGCAGTTTGGTTTTCATTCACTACTAAATCTTCTCTGTCCGATATATGGCACTGAATATTAAACCGATTATAGAGCGTATCGCGAATCATCAACAGATTATCTCTTCGATTATATAGTGTTTTCGCTGATAAAAAAGATATATTTAAATTTCCTAAATCGTGATAAACAGTTCCGCCGCCACTGTTTCGTCGGACTATTTCGATATTGTTGTCATTACAGTATTGAATATTGCATTCACACCAAGGATTTTGATGTCTACCCATAACTATCGATTCATTATTTAGCCATAAAAGCAAAATTTTTTTGTTACTCAGATCTACATTTCGGTAAATCCAATCCTCGATCGATAAATTGGTAAAAATGTTTTTTGATTTTGAGAAAAGTGTGTTTCCATTACTAAATAGTGAATTGTGAGCCGTTATTGTGGATAATAAATGTTTTGAATTCGTTAATAACTGTTTAGTTTTGATATACATTTTGAAATATTGATCATAGTTTTAAATCTGATCGCATTTACAAAAACATGTGTTTGTTTGTAACACGTGACACATGTGAACAAACACTGTTGCCATTTAAACACTTATACAATAACTGTAGACTATTATTATTGAGTTTATTCATAGCATCATATTATAATAATGTCATATTTTTATTACTGTTATTAAATTATTGTATTGTTATTAAGATATTTAATCTGTTAATACACCAAAATTCACATAAAATCAATTTATCAAAATTTTATTAAATTTGTTTATCTGTTTAAATGATGATAATCTTATAACCATTAAAACCATATAATAATATAATCATATAATCATGTCATACAATTCTGCTTATTATCCAAATCAACGTAAATATCAATCAGATTTTGTAACCGTTTTGGACACAACAGTACCAATAGATGATGAATTTGGCGAAAACATACCAATTATGGCGAAACAATTTCCTTTCAAATTGGATCCGTTTCAGATGCAGGCGATAATCCATTTGGAGAAACACTCGAATGTGTTCGTCGCTGCGCACACTTCTGCTGGGAAAACAGTGGTCGCTGAATACGCGATTGCTATGGCTTTCAGGTCCAACACAAGAGTCATATATACGTCACCCATTAAAGCTCTTTCAAATCAAAAGTATCGCGACTTTAAAAACGAGTTTACTGATGTCGGTCTGCTTACCGGTTAGTTATGCGTTATAACGCTTCATATATCATATGATACCGTAATACCATATCATTCAATTTGAAAATAAATTTAACAAAATTGAATGAACTTTGATTTGCTTGTAATTATATGATAATATATTTTAATAATACAACGTCATTATTAGGTGACGTTCAAATAAAACCTGAAGCCAATTGTCTAATAATGACAACCGAAATCTTATTGCAAATGTTATATAACTCGTCAGAAGTGATTAATGATTTAGAATGGGTTATCTTCGATGAAGTACATTACATTAATGATCCCGAAAGAGGACACGTGTGGGAAGAAGTATTCATATTATTGCCCGAAAAAGTTAATTTAGTTTTATTAAGTGCTACTGTGCCAAACTATGTTCAATTCGCTGATTGGTTGGGAAGAACGAGAAGAAGAAAGACGTATGTTGTGGCCACTTATAAGAGACCTGTTCCTTTGGAACATTTCTTATATACTGGAAGAGATGGTAAAACACAAGACCAACGATTTTTGATTCTTGATAAGGAAGGGAACTTTAAGAAAGATGGTTACGATGAAGCGAAGTCTAAATTTGAGGAAAGAATAAAAAAGTTTGGCATTAATAAGAATCCGCAAACCGAGAGAAATATATATATCAATCTCATTCGTCATTTGGAGAAAAAGGATAAATTGCCAGTTATTTTTTTTACTTTATCTCGCAATCGATGCGATAATAACCTTAAAATGTTAATGGATATCAATAAAGATAATTTTAGTTTAACCACTAAACAAGAAGAAGCAAAGATACATAAATTCATATCAAAAAGCATTCATCGCTTGAAAAGTATTGATCAGCAATTGCCGCAAATAATAAGAGTTAGAGAAATGTTAAAACGAGGTTTTGGTGTTCATCACTCGGGAATATTACCAATACTTAAAGAAATTACCGAAATATTATTTTGTGACGGTTTAGTAAAAGTATTATTCGCGACCGAAACGTTCGCAATGGGTGTGAATATGCCTGCGCGTACTGTTGCCTTTGACTCGATTAATAAACACGATGGCAATCAATTTCGTGATTTAAAAGCTTCGGAATATATCCAAATGGCTGGACGAGCGGGTCGTAGAGGCAAAGATAGCACTGGAACTGTAATAATTGTGTGTAAATACGAATTTCCTGACCCTAACACTCTTCGAAAGATAATGATTGGCTCTGCTTCAGAATTAGTGTCTCAATTTCGTTTGACTTATCACATGATATTAAATCTTCATCGTCATCACGATAACAGCGGTAATAGCATTGAGAATGTTTTGGAGCGTTCATTTGGGGAACACAGTAAAGTCAGGAAATCTCTTGATTTTAATAAAAAACTTAAATCCCTTCAAACAAAAGTTGATGAGTTTCCTTCACTTGAATGTGACGCGTGCTCAGAAGACATGGAAAAGTTTTGCAATATTTTTGATAAATATCAAACTGTGGCAAACGATGTTATGCCGCATATTTGTATTAAAGCGATGCAAAATAGGATTTTAAACACTGGAAGGATATTAGCCATCTGTGGAAAATCTAACCCATTTCAAGCCGCAGTTCTCTTAAAAGTGAATAAAGGAAAAAATAATGACATCATTGATTTACTTGCATTAACTTTAAATAAAGATAATGATACCTATGAATGCGCTTTGATTGACTTAAAATCAATTCATAGAATATTATCGCTCCAAATGAAAAATATTGATCTCAATGAGATTATACGGGAAAATGATAAAAGTTTTAGAAAAATCGATGAAAAATTCGAGACAATGTGTGTGATAACGAAGCTTGAAAAACTTTCGATACCTAATTCAAATAAAATATTTGATTTACCTTTCGTCGATCCCGAAAAAAATCTTCAGCTAAAGGAGATAACAATTGCTGAAAAACTTCGCGAGTTTAATAATCTTCGAAATTCACTTTTATTATTTAATTGTTTGAAATGCAACGATTTTGTTAAACATTTTGTTAAAACACGCGAAAAATTGGATGTCGTCAAAGAATTAGAATGTGTCGATTTTGAATTATCATCGAAAAGTTTGCAACTGTTACCTGAATATAACCAAAGAATTAAAGTTTTGCTTGAAAAGGATTATATTGATAAGCATTGCTGCTTGAAATTGAAAGGAAAAGTTGCGTGTTTAATATCTGAACACGAACTGGTCATTTCAGAAATGTTGGTTAATAATGTTTTGGGTGATATGAGTAAAGAAGAAATTGTCGCACTTCTTTCTTGTTTTGTATTTCAACAAAGAGTCGATTACGAACAAAATCTTACCGAAGTTCTTAAAATGGTATAATCATTTTTTGATTTGTCATTTATCTACTGTATATTTGTATTTTTTTATATTTTAAAATCAATTTACCAGTATTTAAAAATGATTCAATTTTTTAATAACTTTTTGGTTAACGCTATTTATTAAGCAATTCACTACAATTATGAAATAAATAATTTATTCTTATTTAATTTTTTTTAGAAAATTCAAGTTCTACAAGACATTGCTCGAGAAATTGGAGAATTACAGTTTAAATGCGGAATTAAAGACGAACCTGTAGAACAATTTGTAGATACATTAAAGTTTGGTCTCGTTCTTGTAGTTTATGAATGGGCTAAAGGAATGGTAAGTTGTTTTGGAGCATTATATAAATTTTATTTAAATAAATTTCTCTCAGAAGTAATTGGTTTTAATATTGATATTGTAGTCTAGCGATTTTGTAATCGTCTATATGTTAGGTCCGATTTGATCTCTTCACACACAATTCTGAACCGATAGGTTTAAATTTTTAAAATTCTGATTTTCTTTATATGTTTTTTAATTCATATTCTTATGTCGTTAGTGAAAAGTCAAGTTTATGTTTTATAACAGCTTTATATCATAAAAGGATATGGAATTTTTTCTTCATGGGGTTTTTAAACTTTTGTTACATAAGATTTCATTAATTTACTAGAAAGTTTACATTATATTTACTGCAATTTATTATTGTATTGTAGTAAACGGATTTTAGAGTTATTTATAAAAATTTTAGTTAATACATTGCAATCACATTAAAGCTGTTGAAGGGCAGTAAAATTGGTACCCGAGACAAACCGACAAAACAAAGATTTTAACCGAACCGATCCGAGAGTTAAGGTCTTGCAACCTTACCGACCTGAACCGAACCGACGGTTAACCGTAAAACCGATAAACGGATATAAACATGTTTAGTGACTAGAAATCATATAATATAATCCATAATTTAATTAAGCTTATAAATATTAAAGATGTACAGAATATTCATTTAATTCTGCTATTTCAATCAAATTTAACGTTTTATTTAAGAATAAATTGTTGAAATTACGCACAATATTATTTTTGGATTATAAATTTTAGGAAAAAAATCCATTTTTTTGTCAATAAAAACTTGTTTGTCGGGTTATCGGTTTATAGTCGGGTTCGTGTAAAACGATTTCGATTTAATCGAACAGAAGAAATAACTAAAAAATCAAACCGACCCGACCCGATAAGGAATCCTACCCGATTAACCGACGGTTAACCGATCCGAGGAACAGCTTTAAATCACATGCACACACAACACTATACTTGTAACTGCATCTCTTCAATAGACTAAATTATTATTAGCATAACAATTTGAATATTATTTAAGCACTTACGAAATAGATATTCATAACAAAATCTTATTTATAATTTTATTTCCTTTTATTAGAAATACACAACAATATTGTAGTATAATATAATTTTTATTATTTTGGTATTTTTTTACAAAATAAAATATTTTGGTGACTTACGGTATATATATTTTTTTGTAACAAAAGCGCTGTCATATATAGTTTTTAAAATTAAGTCTAATGTCTAACCCGAAACATCTCGATAGTGTCGGAGGCTTGCAAACACCAGTAAATTGGGTGCCTTCGCACTTGTACTTGTACTCTAGCGGTACCGGTAGTCCTCTATAATATTCACTTTAAATTTTCATTTTGAAATTAATAATTATTAAAATAATATACGTTTCTTATTAAGCAATTTGTGGAAGTAATAAAATTAACTGAAGTACAAGAAGGAATTATAGTCCGATGTATACAACGATTAGATGAACTGTTAAAATTTGTTAAGTTAGCTGCAAAAGTGATGGGAAATTATGAATTGGAAGATAAAATCGAATCAGCATCGCTATGTATTAAACGCGATATTGTGTTTTCTGCGAGTTTATATGTAACCAATGAAAATGGAAACGTTTCGGACAATGATGGCGATAGTGATGATTTAAGTTTTTTATAATCAATCAATAATTACGTAATATAATTATAAATTTTTTATAAAAAAGATATACCTATTTAAAATAATTACTGTATACAAACTTTTACTTGAA
Organism: Phthiracarus crinitus; assembly: GCA_034698025.1. Taxonomy (NCBI): domain Eukaryota; kingdom Metazoa; phylum Arthropoda; class Arachnida; order Sarcoptiformes; family Phthiracaridae; genus Phthiracarus; species Phthiracarus crinitus. The sequence goes on along the minus strand of JAQGAW010001286.1, from coordinate 4,690 downwards.
ATCAATTAAACTAAATTTTATATTTAAAAATAATCTGAATTAACTAAATTTAAAATTAACGAAATCCGATTGTTGGCGCCACTTTTAATAGTTTTTAATTATGTTTATCATCTTTTATCATATTATGTTCAAAGTTCATTATATACAGAACTGAATGTTTTTTAATTAAAATGAAAGTTTATATTAATTTTAATCAACATTTACTTAGCAACTATACCTTATCTCACTATTCATTTCTTTTTGAATTGCTTCGATGGAAATGCTTTATACATAGCATTAAATTTTAGTTCGATTTATAGCACTTACTATGATAGAAAAAATTTAGGTTTTTTACATAATTTTTTCAGTTAGAAATCAGTTAATTGTAATTAATCCGACAAAATGGTTGGCGTCGACAAAATTATTTCTGTGGTAAGTATTATTACTTTTTAAAGATTTTTTTTCCATATAATTTTTTATACCTTTTTTTGTAGACAGGAATAAGGATAAAATATCTCGGTATACAGATCTGAAAAACTGAGAAATATAATTCAAATTATAGATAAATATATTTATTTTTGAAATTATAGCCAAAATCGATGCCATCATAATCGATGATATTATATTCACACTTCATTATAGATTTACATTTATAGTCCTACTGGTTTGTAGGTATGTTTTAATTAATGTGGAAATAGAGTATACTCATCTTTAGTAAAACCTTTTCAATATTTACAGTATATTAATAACGTGTGAACAATTTTTTGGGAAACCTATACAGTGTATAAAAGGTAAGCAACTTATTATTTTACATATTAAAGTATTTATTCAATAATTTTCTAACACTATTTTGCATAATAGGTGGTGATGTACCTGATAAGTTGCTTGAAACTTATTGCTGGGTAATTTCAATTCTAACTCAAATCTATTCAATAAATTCATAAAATATTAATCTTAATTGTATAGATTGAAGGCACTTTTACGCTTCCAAAGGCATTGATTAAAGGTATGGATTTTAATTTTTAGTGTATTTTAGTTTTGAATATTCTAAGCTTATCTCATATTGAAATTTAAAGTATGATTTAGTTCGTTGGAAATTTTTGAAACTTAGTCTAAATTAAATAAGATTCTAATTAAAATCAATTATCAAGTGATGTAATATTTTACTCTTATTTCATATCAAAATAATAAAACTGACATAATTATATTAGCAATTGGAAAAGATGTTCCCGCACCTGGTATTGAACAGGCTTACGAAAAAGATGAAATTATAGAACACGCATACTATCAATGGGTATGTTTATAATGTGTTTTATTCATTAGAAAATTATATCAAAAAATCATGTTTAGGTTTGCGTAGTATTGTTTCTGCAAGGAATTTGCTTCTACGTTACTCACCTTCTTTGGAAAGAATGGGAAAAAGGTGTTGTATTTATTATAATCTGTTTTGGCATTGTTTTTACAAACATATTTTTAATAACTGATCTCAGGTCGATTGAAAAATATCATTTCGAATTTAAATAAAGTGATTTTGAAAGACGAAGAAAAGAAAAGTAAAGAAGATGTTTTGGTTAACTATTTTATGACAAATCTTGGACGGCATGGCTCATACGCATTCCGTTATTTTATTTGCGAAGTTTTTAATTTTATTCACGTCATACTACAGATGGTACCATTTTTAAATCACATAATGTATAATATTTCAATAATTTTATGTTTAATGTGTATTTAAGGCATTTGTCAATTATTTTCTTGGCGGTGAGTTTTCTCGATACGGTCTCGATGTTCTCAAATTTGTTGATAGCGATCCCGAAAATCGAGAGGACCCTATGGCTAAGATATTCCCTAAGTTAACAAAATGTACTTTTCGACGATTTGGTCCTTCCGGTGATGTTATGAAGTAAACTATGAAAATTCATTCTAAACTTCGTTCTCTAAAAATGTAATAAAATTTATTAGGTTTGATAATTTATGTTTACTTCCGCTAAACATATTAAACGAAAAAATTTACATTCTTTTGTGGTTTTGGTAAGAGTTTAACAATTACTAATCATTATTATTATTTGATTTAAGTTGTGATTTGATTTGTTGTATAAAGGTTTTACATATTAATGATATTATCTGGATTTATGGTTCTTTATCGCATTCTTGTGATTGCATTTCCAAGAACACGTTATTTGTTGCTTCACAAACTGCACCATTTGGGTATACTTTAAGTTTATTCATACTTATATTTCATTTTGTTTACTTTTTATCAATTTAGTTCCGGTGCGATATTTAGATACCATACTCAATAGAGTTGGTTATGGTGATTGGTTTTTATTGTATTTGGTAATTATTATAATCTAATCTACCGGTAATAGACCTTATATTAAGATTGATTATACCGTATGCTTGTTTAGATCGGCAAAAATCTGGATACAATGCACTTTCGTGATGTAATTATTCAGTTAAGCGATAAACTGGATGCGTTGCCACACAACGAACTGCAGGACGAATTTGATACTAAAGTCGAAACTAAAGTTTGATTGATTCTCTAATTTCTCGCTTTAAATTAATTAATTTTACGAATTCTGTGACAACAGTGATAATAATTATCATATTATTAGTTTGTTTATATAATGCTACATTTGATGAACGTTTTCAACACACTTTCAATTTTTAGATAATATTATATTACAAATATTTCTATTTAATTATTTTGACATCATTATAATAAATTTAATTAAGCTCACATTTAGTCATAATAATAATAAATAAAAGCATAAATAAAAGTACTTTTCAATTTGTTACCAACATTTTTACTTACAGAATATTTGTATACATTGTATATTAGAAATTAAAAAACCCCTAAACATGATATAAAATAATTTTGCTTATGACATATCGAATAACATATTTTTAGAAAACTTTCATTAATCTTAATGCAAATGTGTTAACAGATACGAAATATAGGCGTAATTCACGAACTGATGAATCAAAATAATAAATTATAATTCTAATAAAAAGATTCTATTGATAACTTGTTGTTTTATCTTTTTATACTGTATATACAGTAATAGCATAAGTACTTTAATGCTAACAATTATTATCTTTCAGTTGTATAAGAGGATGCTTTTCATATCAATATCGTTTTTAATCAAACAATAAGCTTAATTCTTAAATGTTTATGAACCTTGAATCGCATTTATAGTTTTGAGTTGCAGTTTTATATCAATATCCCATGAAACGGTAAATACTCTAATATCAAAGACTGCTTTATACAGGAATTGCGACACATGGATACAGTGCAAAGCTTACAATTAGCATAACGTTATACTACCGTACTTTATACTGTACAATACGTTAGACCCTAACGGTATATCGGATTCTTTAGCGTTCATTTTTATTTATTTAACACTTAATCCATGTTATTAACAAAATGACCCAAAATTGACAACTTATAGATAGAAATCTTAACCTCACTATGTCTCAAGAGGTTTAATAATGATTATATTTGCCAACTAACAAAATATCTCTAAGTTTATTGATTTGTTCGAAGTCTACAATATTTTAGGTTCTAATCAATTTTATATATACTGTAAGTTTTAGTGAAGTATTTTTTATGCATTCTTTATATGACATATATATTTGATTAGCAGTTGGAAAAAAGTGATTATATATACAGTTTTCAGTAGTAATTTATACTTATGTTCTATGTTTAATCATAAGGCAATAAGGAAATTATCAGATATGTGTCAGTTTTATAATATGTGAGTTGAATTAATTCCAAGTATGGCATTAGAATACAAATGAATTGTCTTCATTATCATAATAACTGTATTTCATTTATCATTTATCATTAAACTTTTATCGCATGCCTTATCATAAGAATTGAGATAATATGGAACTGCAGACAACTAACAATAAAAACACTTTAAAAGATGTATTAAAATAATGAACTTTTATTATATTTTTTCAGACGTAATTTTATTTTGTTAATTGCGTTTTTGAATATTAATAAATTAATATAATACTATACTTGCGATTATTTTGTAAACAATTTTGTTTGTAGTAATTTAATATAAATATCCTTATTTAGGGTCGATCTTGTTCTATCGCTAACTAATAGACAAGTACTGTATACCATTGTGATCTTTTCTAAAAGTTCAAGAAATATACTATTTGTATAAACTTATTTGTTTTATCTAAAATTTGAAGTGAGGATAATTGTTTATCGTACATAAATCCAAAGATCTTAAGAGGCCTTTAATAAATAGCGAAATAAACTTTATATCTTAAACCACATTTAAAATTATATTATTTTCGGATATAATTTTAAAATTAATACCAAATGTTTTGCTCCCTTTCTATAATAAAGGTCGATCAGTGAAAATTGAATGACTAATTAAAATTAAGTTTTGGTTTGATTTGATTTGAAGCATAATTAAATATAACAATAATCTTAATCTTTGATTTTAACAACAAATATTAAAACTTTCACAAATAAAGTGATTAGAAATGAGTTCATTTCTGAATTCTTTTCAAATGTTATTTTGAATAACGTAAGTAAAAATATAAGCTAACGTTCAAAATTGAACTGTTGTGGCTTTCGAAGTAAACGTTAACTTTTGAACTGAAGACTAACGTTATTGCTAATGATGAGAATAAGCTCAAGCTCAGACCAGCTAGCTTAAGCTAGCTCAAGCTCAATGCAAAGCTCAATTAACCT
>JAQGAW010001285.1:0-20236 GCA_034698025.1 Phthiracarus crinitus | reverse complement strand
CATTGATAATGATTGCTGTAAAGCAATCGAAACACTCAGAGTGTCTGGCTCTAACTTGTAAGTTCACTGTAAATGTGAATTAATTTGTTGTATCAAAAATTTATAAAATTATAATTTTTATAATTATAATTAATTACTTAAAATGTATATGAACAACAAAAATAATAAAATATTCTTAAATTATTAATCAATGCAAATGGTGGTCAATTGGCTATAAAAAATCCAGACATTTTCCTTATTTATTGTCAAAAAAGCTAATTTTTAATATTTTATTTTTTAATTTATTAGATAAATAACTCTTATTTTTTAAAATTTTTTACTAAATTATAATTTACATTTTAAAGTAATATTAAAAAATTAATAGAAAATTTAAGTTTAAATATTACGAAATAAATCAAATGTTATCTTCTTTTAGTTAACCTTATTTTTGCTAACTATTCCCTTAAATAGTAAATTGATAATTAAATAATGATTTTAAATATTTATAATGATAATGTTTAAAATCTCAAACTAAATTCAATTATATAATAAATTGAAAATCACGTAAAGATTATATAATTAACTGTCATATAGTGTATATGTAGATGTAAACGATAGACAAAATTTTTTTGATTGATTCCCAAAATTATTAAAAAATATTTTTACAAAATTTACGAATAGTTTTGTTAAAGTGTTTAAAAAACTCCTAAAATCAAATTAATTAATTAAAATTAAATGTCATTTTAAGAGGTATGCTTATTATTTACAGTTTATTATTTTTAATAAAATCAATAGATAATTTTAATATCTACAATAAAATAAACTAAATAAATATATTAAAAATTAATTAATGACAGCGACAGAAATTTTCTGATAACTTATTTCTTTTTATGGTATTCTTAAAAATTATGTTTTAATAAACTTTTTCAAAAGATTTTTAGAGTAAAATATAATTATTCATTAATAATATTGAACAAAATTTAAAATTTATAAGCAAATATTAAATTAAATTATTAAAAAATTATGAGTAGAATTTTCGTAATTTTTAAATTATTTTTATTTAAAACTTATTAGTTTAAAGTTTTCTTGATTAAGATTGTTAATTAAACATTTAATGTTGTCAATTTACCAGCCTTCGGGCTGGTAAATATGAGTTCATACGTCGAAAATATTTATATAAAAATCTCGTGTTAAAGAATTTTTGTCATGTTATACCTTTGTTTATTATTTTTAGTTCTGAAAGAACTAAAATTCAACGAATATAAGCCATTGATAATGATTGCTGTAAAGCAATCGAAACACTCAGAGTGTCTGGCTCTAAATAAGTTCACTGTAAAGTGTTTACTATTGTTGTAAAACTAAAATTATAATTTTTATAATTATATGCAATTCTGATATCTATTGAATTAACTTATAATATAATATAAAGTGAGCTCATTGTGTATGTTCATACTCTTTCTTGTTTTACTTTAAAAGATAAATTCAAATAAAAATCTCAAATATTAAAAAATGAAACAATTTTCTTCTAAAAAAAGTGCTGTGTTTTTCAATATTTCGCTCGATTCTCCATACACTTTAATCAAATGGCTGTTTTTTATAGTTTTATCGTTTCCACATTAGGTTTTAGTCTCATTTAGTATTCGTACTACTTTTACGTAAAAGCTTTTACTCGACGATGTTTCGAAATCGCGCACAAAAATCATCTATCAAGTGCATCATCATCATCGCAGGTCATATTGCCGTATCCTTTTCATAACCATGTGAACATTTTTATACATTTTTATTTTAGCGAACATATAGCCTATATTTTTCTTTTTTGTCTGTAAGAATTCATTGCTAAGAAACAAACGCTTGCATTATTTCAAAGCTAAAATACAATGTAAATAAAATTCTTATTCTGTTATCCAAATATTTTTGAGCTATTATTGTATATTAACTTTATTATATTTTTGCTCAATAAATATAATAATTTTGAGAAAATAAAAATTCAAAAACACACGTGTTTTTAAAACTTTGACAAATCACGAAAAGTGCTACAATAGAAGATTGAAACTATCGGCGAGAAAAGTGATAAACAATCTCTTAGTTTAATTAAACCGATCAACACAAGCATCTTTTTATATGCTATTTTAACGATTCCTTTAACACACTCCCACACACACACACACACACACACACACACACATTTTAACGAAATAAAGATCACCAAAATGTTAGTCGACATTTATTTCTCGCCAAAGATTGATGTCTAATTAAATTAATCAAAAAAAAGTTTTTAAATAAAACATTTGATCATTAGTCGTCTCAGGTCTCGAGTAATTGATTTGCGTGTATCGCGCGTTTAATCAAATTATTTATTCGTTTTGTCTGCAGTTTTTCGTTTGATTTAATTTCCTACTGACGTGTGAGATTGGAAATAGAGTGTGTGTATGTTCGTGCGCGACATCGAGTCGTGTGTTTGAATATAAATTTAATTTTCACCTTTCAATGGGGAAAAAAGTTGCGCTAATTATCATTAAATTTTTAAGCGATGGGTAAAAACAGCTTGTTTTCCACCGCTAAAAACAGTACCGCTAATTTCATTATCATTTTAATAAGGAAAATCTGTTTTCGAGTCTAATTTTAACTAAAAAACCGTTTTATTTTTCCTCTTTAATGTAATACAGTGTTGAAAACAAAACTAAAAATACGAGTGTAAATGGAATTGTTTTCCACAGGAATTATTTATAACATGCAGAGTATGATTACATAATTTTTTTAATGCTAGGAACTGCGAATAGTGTAAAATATAATATTAACTGGGATTCATTTTTTAACCACATTAAAAATAATGAAATTCTTTGTGGGGGAAAATTGAAAAAAACTATGCAAACCTACAGAATATTCGGCATATATTAGAACCATTAGCGTATACTACATTTACGGAAGAGTACACATACACACGCATACACGTACCCTCCCATGATTTAAATTACCTTAAGTACAAGTAGTGTTCATAAATAAAGAATTATTCGGATTAAAACAAAATAATGAAATGAATTTGAAAATCAAATGAACTTTTTATGACAGTTTTCGAAGAAATTTTAATTTTAAATTAGGTGCACAATGAAATTTAAAATTTAATATGAAATTAATTAGTTTTTTAGGTTTACGGAAATGCGTAATTTTAATATTATATATATGATAAAATAAATAATAGTAATTATTACTTATCAATTATGTAATCGTAACAATACTTTAAGTAGTTAATCAAAAGAAGTTGAAACATATTAAAATAGGTCCTAATTATGAAATAAGAATGTTAGCTGAAAATTATATAGTATTGGCTATGAAAAGGAAACTTCAAAATAAATGAATGGATTAATAAATGAAAATAATCAGCCAAAAAAATAAATGGTAAATAAAATATTTTCTACAAGTGTGAGACAACATTAATAATTTTATTATAGAATAATAAGAAAAATACAGCTGAGCCGAAATAAAATTGTTGCGAAAGACTACAGTGTAAAAATCTTGGTTTGTAATGATTTGCTTAAAGTTGTGAGATACTAACAAATAAATAGACATATATTTATAATTATTTGTTATTATAAATTTTCCATTTTACATAATTATAAATTTTGAGAATTGTTTTGGAAACATTTTCTTTTTAACTTAATTATTTTTTATAAATAATGCGCAAGTTGTTTAAGTAAAAATATAAACATAAGAAAAAAACTGCTTTTAATTTTTAAATTATTATACGTATATCTCATTCTATATTTTGGCAGAAATTTTCGCAAACGATTTTAGTTTTCGCATTACCCCCCTGCAGTTTGAATGCGTAAAAATTGATTTTCTTATTAAATATTATCCACTTCAAATAAAATTCGTCTTTTCGCCAATGAAAAAGCAAAAATATAAAAACACATTAGCATTATTACCACAATATTCATCGAAAACTCGGTATCATAAAGAAAATAATAGCAAACACATCTCGCGTCTTTTTTTATTAAAGAAAGCATAACTGTTATCCGATTTTCAAAAACACGCGCAAACAATCAATACTGACATTAAAGGATATATTAAATATTTTCGATAACAGCAGATCTACATTCTTCTACATTCGCTGTAACATAGCTTTACCATCGCATAGAATACACGAAACGAAACGCAAATAAAATTTTCATAACCACTCAGCAAAACTGAAGTTATTGCTGTCACAATTCATTACACGCAGTCATATTATATGTGTGCGAAAGAATTACTGATTCAACTTAATATTTAACATGTAAACTACATTAAGCGTCCACTCAAGTAAGTTAACTAAAAGCTCATCACGCGCTAATGTTTTATCGTGTAGTAATACACTGGTGTACACCTTGATTTGAATCATCACTCTTGTAGTACCCATTAATTACGGTTTGGACTGTTGCTGCGCTTTTAATCTTATTTTTTGACACGGGTTACACGAATGGTCAAATGTATTATTGATTTTATTAGCATTAATGGTTAATATGCTGTCTAGTAGTTTTTTTTTGGAAAAATGAATTTATTTATTTATTTTTTGTAATAATAAAAATTTTTATTTAATCAAAGCGTGAAACTCTATATATATTTTCTTTTTTGTTGGTGAAAAAAATATAAAATTTAAATCGAGTGCGTGAAAACCGTTCAATTTAGAAAAGTTTTTCCGTTCCGAAACAAGTTATACTGTAGTGTAGATATATTTATGGTAAACTAATATTTAGGAGTAACGTCAGAAATAAAGTGCGTTATACGAAACGATAACTTTATAGTTTTCGCACTCATCCCTAAATGACTGTTATGACTTGGAATTTTAAAATACAAAACCGGGAAAAAAAAACGAAAAATAAAAAAGCGGATAAAATTGAATTTTATCTGTGACTCAAATTTTTATTGCGATTTCTATGAAACGACAGCAATATATAACCCACTCGTTGACTTTTTCGTAAAACCACAAAGTTGTTAAATATTAATAAGCGATACAATGCACACATTTCAAGTCAAAACTTTGCTGCGAACTAATGGTCGGTTTTAATTAATATTCACTGTTAAACTGCACTCTCGGTTTTAAAAAGAAAGATTTCAATTATTCTAAGAGCCTTAAAACATTTATATATAGTTTTTTACGAGTAAATAGATTATTGTTTCACACCATTTAATTATCAAAATTTATTGGTGGCATCTCATGATGCGCTTTACAACAGCGCATAAAAAAGCGGGTTTTATTCTATTGCGATGAAATCTCATGGATAATTCAATAGCATTTTTATATGATAGCGAAACTAATACAAGTAATTCGGTTTTCAATGTCCACTATAATTATATTGTTTTACTTAATTCACTGTTTAGCCTTAACACGATTTTGCCTATTTCTATAAATAAACATCGCTTTTACCACATCTACGGTACTATTATGTTACGCATTAATTTCGTTTTAATTTACGCTCGAAGTTTATATCCAGCATAGAAAAACTGTCCGAAATCTGTTTTTATTTAAATCACACTCAGTTTTTATCGTTCAAACGCAGCCGGTTTTTAAATCGTTGAAATAATATCAACGTATGAAATATTGAAATCTATTATACGTTTCCTAAATGCGTGTTTACATTAGTTTTTTGTTAATAATACTTACTGTGTGATTATTATTTTCATAGAGATATCAAACAGATATACAGAACTTACACAAATCCGTTCTATACGTTTAAATTAATATTCACTAAAAGCGGTCTATTTTTAACACTTTCTACTTTCTATACGCGCAGAAAACTTTTTCACTTACTTATTGAATTTTCGCTTAACAGATAAGCTATGCGTAAAATCAATGATACGTTTATGCAATAACTTACGAATATTTATACGTAAGCTCTAAGTTTCATTTAAGTTCGCACTCATACAAACTCGCGTTTTCGCTTAAAAGTCGGAAAATATTACCGAAACTGAAGCGCATTGAATTTAATATACCCATATTTAAATATATCATTGTCACCATTTGGCGTAATCTCTAAAACTAAAAACACTTAAAGCTAATATCCCTATCGATTATGATGAAACTTGTTTTCAATTATACTAATTTAATCAATAATTTTATTGGAACTTACAGAAAGTTAAAACATTTTCGTATACATTATATTACCATTCAGTAATTTATACAATATATATAAAATTTTTTTGAAGACCTATTTATTTCTTACGATATAGAAAATAGTGGAAAACGTCATGTTTCAAGTGAGCTCCCAAATCGAGCTGTAGACCACGTGCTGCGTGTATGATACGGGTCATTAATTACAGACAGTCAAATCCATATTTTACACACGTGTGTGTGTTTCTGAGTGTATGTGTGTCTGTGTGTGCGTGTATTTACGTAATACGTGAAATAATGCTGATGATTGACAGTACTCTTAACCCTAAATAATCCCTAAATCCATTGATTTAACGGACAAAAAATACGCATCATTTACTGTATATATATATATATTTATGTGTGTTCTAAAAATAAATATCTGGTAGTAAGTATTTAAATAGAATAATATTAACTGAATATAAAAAATTAAATCTTTTTATTGCCATTTTTTAATAAAGATAAATTTAAGTACACTCATAAAAAGTTAGTATAATTATAAATTAAATGATGATCGTTTTAAATAAAAATTGTCGTTAAACTTATCCATTCTTAAATGAGTTTTTCCCATCAGTTAGCGCGCAAACTTTTTTAAATTATGCTAAATTTATTTCGACTGGGATTAAAATTGTATTCATTACACGTGTTTTCTGTGACAACATAATCCATTATTTTAATAACATTTTTGCTAAACTAAATCTCTCTCTCTCTCTCTCTCTCCCCAAACAAAAATGAATAAAACAAATAATTTACTAGAATCAGTATATTTTCGTATGTGTTTACGAAAATATCGTTATATAATTTACTTAATGGTAATATAAGACAAAAAACTTGCCATTAAATCAAGATAAACTTTTTTGCTCTTACGACTATCGCTTTAATAAGAAAAACGCGCAAACAAATCTAACGCAACAGAAATATTAGTTTACGGGTGAAACAAATTTATTTTTATGTGTTACATATCTTACGCGAGAGTTTTTTTTCAAGTTCATCCAACTTCTCGAATCGCTTTAATTTCGGTAATGGAATCATCAGTGTATGGTATAAATTTCCACTCGTCGTAATTCGTCTCAATCATTAAGCAGTTTACACGATTCAAAGCGTTGTGTTTTATGAAATTTGAAAACTACTTGAAACTCACTGCAACTTAATTACTTTTCAACGAATGCGCTATTTCTTAATTATTTTACCCTCAGTTTTTGTATTTATGTAATAACTGCCAAAAATTCTATAATTAGTATCCAAAAAAATGGATTTAATTAATTACTCAATTAATAACATAAAATCGATTCGAAAAATGTAATAAAAAAATAGACGGAGAGAGAAAAACAGGCAAAGAGTGATGATGACCAACGATAACATAATTAATGTCATTTTGTTATTACATCTAAGATTAGAGCTTCGAAAATATATAACGTTAGTTCGTAAAGAAAACGAAACATTTCTCACTTCAATACGAAATGGTTAATTCTTTTCGCTCTCTCAATCACTTTAACATTACTTATAGATCTGCCGTGTAATGTTGATGTAACACATTTTATTAAGTAATAATACGGTTAAAACTGGTAGTAACACACGACGAAAGTGTTGAGAGGCATGTGTTTCGTGATGTATTCGATGTGCAATAAGTTTTTATTTAGGGCAAGGTCTGTGCAAATATTTCGGTTTAATAGAAAAAAGTTTTGACTTTTATGGGAAACTTTTTTGTTTTCGTTTTTGATCTATAGTTTGATATAATATTTTTCTATTTTTTGAGGTAAAGTACTTAACAATGTCCATTGTTTTTCGAGTATCTTAGCTTTTTTTTCCTATCGATGGGATTTTGAGTATCCTTAAGTGGTCGCAATTAAATTGCTATTATGTTACTAAAACTAACATATTTTTGGATAGCTTTTATGGACAAATGAGATAATGTAACAGTCTTTTTACAGTTCAATAACTATACTGAATAAGTTACGTGTAATCAACAAATAACAAAAAGATAAATAGTTAAGTGCGTGCGTTAAAGTACTTCGAAATATTATAACATTGTTGCGCAAAACAACAATAAAAGTTTCAAATCTCTAGGAGTATGTTTCAAAGACATTGAACATCAAAGCATACTTATTTCGGGAATATTTAATATAATCATTTTCTAATGCATGTTACTTTGATCTAATTTAACAAAAGTACTTTTACGCGTTTACTAAACAATGATTTTAATTTGTTATAACCATAATTGTAAAATATCTTATTAGAGCACATGATTATAATTAGAGAATAAGTTAAAACATTTTTTAAACACTAATCAAACGAACGAAAAAAATAACAAAACACAAATTTGCTCGCATGGATGAAATTAAAAACCAAAAATGATACTTATTCTCCGTTTCATTTATTATTGAAGATTATCTGCAAAAGTTTTAGCCTCTCAATTGGATTATTGCATTAAGCCTCAGCACGAGTTAATACGTAAACGAAAAAATAACAATAGCATAGAGCATCGTCTAAATACGGTTTGCGAAATGAGAAATTTAATTTCGATTACTATAAAGGGTGCGGTATCTAATTTTTAATGGCCACCAAAATTCTATGTAAGACATGTTCATCATTCGCCGTTCGTTATCGCCCGCTATTAATGTGCGTGCTATGCATGTAAAGAGACTTTTCGGGAGTAGTTGTAGTGAATACAGTGAATTACATTTTCGTTTTTCCACCGTCTATTAAATCATCGCGCAGAACAAACATATAACTTTTATTATGCGCTATAAAATAATGTAAGCGAAAACTTATATTGTATTGCTCTAAACATTATACATCGTTTTGTGTGTTTAGTTACTGATAAATACGCCGTTTATGGCTATGAAATTAATGCCGAATTTTTTTAGTTTTTTTTCGCTACTGTTTAGTTTAGTTGAGTATATGTTACGTTTTTAATGCATACTAATTAAAAAACTATTCAAGTTTTTCAAGGAAATGCTAATCTATTAACATGAGTAACCAGAATTTTTATATGAATTTTGTTTTTTGCTAAAAATACACAAAGAATTTAATTAGAAGCTTATAGAAAAAAAATTTGTTGACCTTTTTTGAAAACCTTCAAAAGTTAAGCTTTTAAAATGACAGCGTATTAATAATCTACGCGTTAACACTGCGTATGCCTAACCGTTTTCGATTACATGTGCTAAAAGCATTTTCATTTACCGATGAAGAACGTTATAAAAAATAGCAATATTTTAAAAGCTACGATAAATATATGAAAAGAATATTTGATAGCGATATGTATTTTAAAAACATTTATTACTTTGTCGTTTAAAGACAATGGTTATTGAAAATTATTTTAGCCACTGTTTGTTATTTGGAAAAAAGGAAAACCGTCCCTTTAATTCGGAATCGGGAGAATTTTTAAAATGAAATTTATAGCTGGGAGTTATAATGTTAAATTTATTCAATTTTTCTAAACGCTGGGATAGCCGACATTAAATCCGGGAAAATTCCGGTGAAACCGGAAGGTATGGTCTACCACCAACTTTCTTTGGGATGACGCTCCACAAGATATTTATTTGAAATATAAATGTTTTTTCAATAGAGATCAATATTCTAAGCATTGAATTTTTACATGAGGGGCAATTCTAAAAAATAAATACAATTTAGACAAAATATTTTCATTTTACTAAACGGTAAAAGTTAGTAAAATGATTTTAATTATAAGTAGCATAATTATATGTAGAATAAGAATATATTATTCAAAATAGTTTTTAAAATTTGGGTCAATTTTTGTACCTGGAGGGTAAAAAATACGGAACAAGATTTCCGGGACTAAAAACGGGTTGGAAAGGGGAACTAAAAAGAACAAAATTAACACTATTTATAACTAATTATTGAAACTACTTTTAATTATAATACATTTTTCATTTTCAAACTTTATTTTAACTCTGAAGACAAAGAGAAGGCTTTTGTACTATTGTTAAAAAATTTCTTGGTGTTATCGTAAAAAAGGAATTATTTTTTGATTATTTGAGCATACCCGGAATTATTTTAAAAAATTGGCCAAATCGGGAAAAAGTCGAAAATAAAATTACTTTAAAATGCTTATAAGTTACCATATTAATTTCCCAGTAATGGAACCAAGGAGTATATGCGGGATTTTCCTGGAAATCCCTATCCCTAGTAATTAGAGTTCAACAAAAAAAGTTCACTTATTTACAATATGTAACTCTTCAAACCCACTCCAAAAATTTGAAGTTATCATAGAATGTAAATGTAATGAATTACTGGTATTACAATAATGTTAATATAAGTTTTTTTAAAAAAATAAAAATTGCCAAAAGATATTCCATATACTAATAATGTCGAAATTTAAATGAGACTAAAAAAATATACTAAAATTGGTTTTTAGTAATTGTCTATTTAACAAATTTAAAAAACAAATATAATCATCAAATTTAATTCTCTGAATTTAAGTTTGCCATTTATAACTTAATCATGTAATTTTAAAGCTGAATCAATTGCTTGAAAAGTGAAATCAGAAAAACGAAAACTTTTTAAAACAATGATAGTTTAAGATAAATATTTGATAAGAAAATAAAAATTATTTATAGGATTAAAGCGGCAGTAAAACATGTTTTTATTAATAATTATAAAGGTTTAGAGTTTTTATAACGAAATAAAATTTTGATTTTCTGTAATACTTCAGACAAATATCAAATAATTGCATAAATAGTGAGTGAATGAGTGATTGTGTGTGTGTGTGAGAGAGAGAGAGAGAGAGACTTCGAATTCAAGAGGACAATGATGAGGATGAAGAGAAGCATGATATCAGTGAGCATCCTTTTAAGCCAATCACAAACCTCAGAAAAGCTATGACGTCTATGCCAATTCATGGCCCAAAACGACTATATATAAAAGGATGATTTTAGTCATTTTTTCTAAAAATCTACTATATCTAAGTGTTTTGTAACTTAATTGTGTATCACAGTCTTTTCGCTACGCATAAAAAAGTATAAGCACTGATTTAATTGTTCGCCGCACGAGTTTTATATCTATATATATATATTTCCATCTCTTAGACAATAATTTTCGTGCACAACTAAAAGAAAGTCTACAAAAATGGTTCAAATAACTTCAAACTACTTAAACAAACAGAAGTTGGTCGCTATCACGCTGATTGGTATCTGTCTGTTGGCCACTGTAGCGCAAACTTCGGCACGTTATCTGCCAACGAGATCGGATGAATCGAGACGGGAAAAGATAAAAGAAGCTCTACGAATGGTAATCATTTTTCAAATTATTGTTTTTTTTTATTTTGTAGAAATAGTAAAAAATTTTATAAGTGTTACAAGCGATGAAAACTTTTGCTGTTTAATTATAGGCTAACACTATTGCTAGATTTCTCGTAGAGTTTGCTAACAGTTTTAAACCAAACACTTTTAGGTAAACCAGGAAGGCTTTATAGGATTCATTTTTTTCAAAGCAGTTCACCCTGAGATTATATTGTTTAAAAAATCTTATTTAATAAATCAAAATAAGTTACCTTTTTAGCGGATTGATATTTTATTAGCATTCCTAAATGAGTATAGGTATATGTAATTTAAATTCAACAAATATTTATTCTAACTCTACTTTTATTATTAAAAAATAACGCGAATTATAAATGATTGATTGCAGTCTAATAATTTTGAAATTATCTCAATCTCTGAAAAATATGTCCAAAAAAACGTCCCTTAGTTTTGGCATTCTAGAAATTTAGGCCAAAACCGTTATGAAATAGAGAATCCCTTAATAAAGTTTGAGGTCTGGTACACGAAAACTGAAGCTTAAGATTACCAAACAATAATAAAGCATCACTTTTTCACACTACTTTTTGAAAAATTCATTTAAATAATAAAATCTATAAGAAATAATTCTTAAATTCTACTTTTGCTAAGTTAGTTATAATATCATCCTATAAACAATCACAGTATTTATTTCATACGCTTTGTGGCTATTAAAAGGTTTTTCAAAATAATAATATCCAAATCTCAATACTATTATAGATATTCAAATTATTTGCCAAAAGTTATTTTTTGGATGCAAAATAGATGAAAATAAAGATATTTTGAAATTATTACACTGACACTCGCTATAAATCTAAAACTTTTTAGCCACTAGAGGAATAAATGTGATATGCAATTGTCAAAAAATGCAATTTTCTCATAAATTCATAAATAAAATTGTGAAATAAAAGTATATAAAGATATATAAAACAAAAAAGTCACATTCATAGAGAGCTCACTTTTTTAAGGACAAAGTTTGTTAATAAAGTTTATTAATTAATCAAATATGTTATGTCAATAATATAAAATACGTGCTGAATACTAAGGTCGAAATAGTGAGAACAGGCATACATGCAGACAGAGTATCAAAAGCATAATCTCTACATTTTTATAAATAAACATTATAAAATAGGTTTTGGGATCTATAAAATACGTATAAAATAGTATTGCGTAACGAAATCCAGTTTTCATCGGTTCTTAATAATTTACATTAACAAACATTTCTTACCATTATTTTATTGATTGCAGTTATTGGACCTGCCTTTACCTGCTAATGATGACTTCGGATCAGTGCGTGGTTACGACTATCAGGCCGGCGGTGGAGCAGCGATCACTAAACGGGACGTCTCATCGCCGATAATGCATCACAATAATTGATATTTAATTTAATGTTTCAATGTTCGCCAATTCAAAGATCAAATGTATTACGAAAGCAATCAATATAGCAATTGATTTAATGTTCTCCAAAATTCATTAATAAAAGTTTTATTTTCAACTTATGTTTTCAATCTTTTCTGGTCATAATTTAAATCTCTCTCTCTCTCTCTTTCTCTCTCTCTCTTTCTCTCTCTCTCTCTCTCTCCTCTCATTCTCTCTCACTCTTTCCATCATTTATTTTTCAATCCAAAGTATTTATTATATTTTAAATTTTTGTGTTTAGTGTCCTCTTTTCCAAAAAATCTATATTTTGCGAAACTTTTCTAATAATCTTCTTTGCTAACTATGACTAAATTTAAATGTTAATAAAAATTATGTGATGCATACTTGCAAAATAAATTTAATGCGTTTAATATTAACAACAAATAAAGTTAAAAATATAATCAAAGAAATCTTTAATAAAAATATCGTTATTAATTTAATTAAAGCAATACAGTTATTAAATCGTTGTTAGTTATATTTATAATTCTAATTTAATTGTTGTAACACAATATAACGGTAATATTCTTATTCATTATTATATTCTTTACTTAATTAAACATTATATTACGGTTAACTCACAGCATTATAGAGTTGTTATGCTTGTATTTAAAACACTTATTAAACATTTGGAGTAAGATTTCAGTAAATAAAGACACGACGTTTTAACAAAAATAAGATTTTATTTAAATAAGTTTATTTATCGACTTTTCTTTTGAACGTTTATGGATAGGATTTGTGTATTTTGCAGGAAAACATTGTTTATTTTAGACATGTAAAAAGTTAGTAAAGTTATAGCTTATAAACTGTGAATTTAAATAAATTTAAAATTGCTTTTAATTACCATAAGATATAATTTCTAAGGACAACCAAATTCGGGTTCTCACGAATGTCAATTGTTTTTATTATCCTTCGGGACATGTATAAAAGGTGTTTAAATTAAGAATAATTTAAACCCTATTAATTTTGCACGAATCTACAAAATTATAACTTTTTACCCGAATTACCTAGAATTGTTTAACATTTTTTCAAAAATATCAATAATTATGTTAAAATTGAAGGACAAAATTGAAAATTTAACTTTTAAATACATTGGTCAATATCTAAAAAATTATTATTCAATTTTCATAAATATTTTAAAAAAAAAGTGATTTAAAACCTCAAAAAACAAATTTTTATAAAAAATTTTAAAATATTTCTTGAAAAGTCTTTAATTTTGTTAATTATTTTTTAAGAATATATAATTATGCATAGCTCGAATTCACCCGGAAAAAGCCCTTTTTGATGCTCCAAATCCATCCAGAAATTGGTAGATATATTTCCCAAATTGGTTGTCCTTAATAATTTCACGTTTAAAATCCGTTTATTTTTTCGGTACATTGAAAAACGATTGATAGGAACATTGAATAAAATAGGTTCGATAGTGAAATAAATATTATTTTTTATTTAGTAACAAAATATTTTGTGATAATTTTAATAAATAATTTTAATGTGACTTACTGTAATGTTATAATATGTATGTTAGAAACTCAATTGAATATTATTTTGCACTTAAATTAGCAAAGAAATTGTATAATTAGATTTATCTCGTTTTTCGAATACTTTTTCATACAAAATATTTTATGATCGATGTAAAGATAAACTGTTTTATATTTAATATTTTTAAGAAGAAAGTACGTAACATATTCAAGATCATTTATTATAAGTAATGAGTATTAATAATTTATTTAAGTGTGTTTATATCTGATTCGAATCTCTATCTACTGTCTATCATTTCAGTATAAAATTCATTCATTTCTTATGATATCAATAGTACAGACATTGCAACTGTGTGGGTGTCTGTGATATTATCGGTAACAAAATATGACCATTCATTCATATTTTTGGTTACGATTTAATTTTTTCTTTATATTTATTAAGGAATTTTCCGATTATTTATGTTTATTATGGGTTTTTAAATAGCCTGCTATAATAATAAAATATTAAAAATTCTTAAAAAAGACTCCTATCTTCATAAATTATTTATGTTAATAAAGGGATTTTTTCAAAGAGTATACCTATCTTCAAAATATATTTTCAAAAAAAGACTCGTATCCTCAAAAATTATTTTCAAAAAGACCCCTATATCCAAAAAATCATTATTTATACGAAAAAAGTCGATAAAAATGAAAACAATTCATTGTTGAAAAGCAAAATATTCTGAAAAGTAATTGAAAAATTGTATAAAATTAAAAAAATTTGGGGCATATTCCGCTTTTTTATTATGAAATATCTGTAAACAGAGCTAAAAATAGAATCAAAACCGATTAAACTACGGCATATTCCGTTTTATCGGAGTGGCATATACCGCTCTTTTATGAAAAAATATCTGTAAACAGTATCAAAAAATAGAATTAGAACCGATTAAACAAAGGCATATTCCGTTAAACTGAGGCAAATTTCGTTAATTATGAAGAAATATCTCTAAACAGTGCCAAAATATAGAATATTAACCGATTAATCTGCAATATATTCCTTTTTTCTGAATGGCTTTTTCCGTTTTTTATGAAGAAATACCTCCTATAATAATAAAAGTATTAAAAATTTTAAAAAAGACTCCTATCTTAAAAATTATTTATATCAATAAAAGGATTTTTTCAAAGAAGACTCCTCCTATCTTCAAAATATTTTTTCAAAAAGACTCCATCTTCAAAATATTTTTTCAAAAAGACTCCTATCTCCAAAAAAAATCATTGTTTTTACGAATAAAATCGATAAAAATGAAAACAATTCATTGTTGAAAAGCAAAATATTCTGTAAAATAATTGAAAAATTGTAAAAAATTAAAATAATTTCCATATTCCGTTATTTATGAAGAAATATCTGTAAACAGTACCAAAAAATAGATTTAAAACAGAATAGACTGCGGCATATTTCATTTTAATCGAAGTTTAATATTACGATTTTCTATGTGGCATATTCCGTTTTATCGTAGTGGCATATTCCGTTTTTAGGAGTGGCATATTCCGTTTATCGGAGTGGCATTTTAAGTTATAATTAGATTTTTAAAACTATTAATTTAATTTAAAATGAATAAGAATGGAATAATCCACATTTTATAGTGGCATATACCGATTTAAATAAACAATTTTATTACTTACCAAATAACGAAAATGTTTAGATATAAATTTCAAAGTTATATAACCTAAAGATATGAATGGGAGCGAGCGATAGAAGAGAGTGAACGACAATAATCTATCTTAATTATAAATATCAAAATAATTATTAAAATAAAAATATCAATTAATAACAAAATTGAGTGTAATATGCCGTTAATGACTAAAAATATCAAATTATAACTAAATTGATTGGCATATTCGCAATTATCAATTAATATCAAAAATAACGATATAGAGTGGCATATGCAGCTAATATTTAATATCATTTAATAACGTAATCTAGTCACATAATCCTTGAATGTCTAAAAATAACAAAATTAACAAAAAGATAAAAAAATAATTAAACCCCAAACCGAAAAGTCAGATATTACGACCGTTTCGATATTGTTTATTTTATTTTTTATAAACAAATTAAACAATTATTGATAAAAGTCGATTTTATGAATTAATAAGAAATAACATTATGATTTTTGATTATTACCGTAAATAAAGTATTTTAAATAAAAATTTTTTTTTAATTTTTCAATACTAACACTAGTATATATTATTTAAAAAACTTTTAATTTTAACAATGAGTTGAAATAAATTAAATGAATTAATGAGTTTTTATCCGTTAATTTGAGCTAAATTTAATTGAAACACATAAACATCATTATTCTTACTGTTTAACGGTATCGTGCATTTCAATAAACTTATAAACATTAGCGGTTCTTTCGATTTGATAAAAAAAAAATCTTATTAACGAATTTTCTTTTTATTGATTAATAAAACATTATATAAATTATTACATATTTTTAAAAAATCAATGGATTCAAACACAATATGTATTTATTGACTACTAAAGACCAACAATATAAAGACCATGGTAAATATAAATACTGTAAGTTTATTTAAAAAATTAAATAATAACGTTAATAAGTTTATCTATTTAATTGCTAAATATTAGATAAAGAAAATGTTTGAAGCTTTTATTTATGATAAGACTTCTTTAATTTACTTTATTACGTAAATCAAAATAAATTATCAAGAAAATGCAATTTCAAAAAAAAAAGATAAACTATTATGATATATTCAGCAAATTTCTACAATATATGCACTCTTTAGTCAAATATTTTCATTAATTGAGCGACGATTTAGTTATGCTATGCGTATATTCAAGGATAATGTGAACAATTTTTATTAAATGATAGCATATTGTGTCATAAGGTGGCGGTTTATGTCATAAAACGAATGCGTTATGATATTCAACTAAATTTATTATAAAAGATTACTAATAAAAGTAATTAAATAATGTTATAAGTTAAAAAAATTATCTCAATTATTATAGGCAAAACGAATTTTAAATTTTATTCTAGTGAAAGAAATTAATTTAATTAAAACTTTCTAATTGAAGAAATAATTATAGCAAAATACGTTATCTTATTGGTTGAATAATTAAATATAATATGACCAAATTTTTAGTTCAGAATCAATGTATAATATTGATTTCTTTACTTTTATTTTTAATGCCTTTATTATTATAAAGTGTATGCATCTAAGTTGTCATATCAAATAAATGATTATTAATAAAATGATTTTAAATTAATAATTTAATGGCAAATAAACAATTAAAATATTTAAGAATATATTTTTTGATTTAATTAATAAATTAGAATAATGTGTTATTTTTATACTTTTTAGCTCACTTTGTCCAAAGGAGCTATTGGATTTGCAATGTCTCTGTGTGTGTGTATGTCTGTCTGTTTTTCTTTCTGTGGACCGTTCTTTATATTTATTAACGGATTTTTTCTTTATGTTTATTAAGGGATAGGAGTCTATTTTATTTAATATATTAGGCTTATTTAGTGAAAAATGTCATAAAATGTGCTTAAAATGAACCAATAATGGTAAATAATTGTTATACTAATGCGCGAAAAATTGTCTAAAAATGACAATAAACTAAAAATGGACTAAAATTTGGTTAAAATAATCAATTTAGGCTTTAAAATCTATTAAATAATGATATAAATAGGATAAAAATGGATCAAATATTGTTTAAAATAAAATTATTAAAACTATTTCGAGTCGAAATCAATCACACGCGTAATCATATTCGCTTATATAATACTTTTGAGTGTTCGCTTAACAACAATTTATGTGATGTTGACTCGATTAAAGCTAAAACACAACTAAATCTAAATTCACATTACACTCATTGAAGTGCTATTAACAACAATATATTATAAAAATATAAATTATTTTCAGTTAAACGATATTTAGTAAAAGTATTAAAAATAAAAATAAAATATAGTTGAACATCAATAGAAACAATAATTAAAATGCCAAAAATTATTTAACACACGAATAATTTGTTAATTTTGACTTAACTTATAACATAATGCAAAGTGAGATGATTGTGTATGTTAATACTCTTTCTTGTTTTATTGTTAAATGTATAATATAAGATGAATAAAAATTAAATTAAGATTAAAATAAAATATAATGTTAATAAAAGGTATAACTTGGGATTTATTGAAAAAGCCTAACAATGAGCTTAAAATGAACAATAATATGCATTAAAAAGTAAAAATAGGCAATAAATGGCTTTAAAGAGCCAAAAACGGATATAAAGCCATGAAAAAGGGCAAAAAATTGCATCTTTAACAGAGAGATATACAATACTACATACTCTGTACATTCAATAAATCTTTTCTGTATTCGTTAAAATTGAGAAAAAGAGTATTTTAATCAAAATAGGATATTAAGCTTAGTTTTTTAATATTCTCAATCATTATAATTTAAATATCGAGCTAATAAAAGTTATGGTTTCACAATTTCGAAGCAAATTAAATTTAATTATTCAAAAATTGATTTGTTCACTTTAAAATAATCGTTTTAAAATAAAAACTCAAAGAAAGTTTATTCTATGATTCTTAAGTTTTATTATGTTTCTTTAAAATAAGTATTAAATTTGTTTCTTACTTTTTAAGATTTTTTTATGACATTCATGCAATGAAATTTTTAAACAATTTTAAGAAATAAATAATTCAATTTTGGATTTATAAAAGCCAGTTTTATTTCATATTAACCCATCGTTAGTTATTATTTCACAAAAATTCTCTTTCTTCAAAAAAACCTTTAATATATATAAAAATCGGTATACATACTGAAGGACAGACAATCATCTCAATTCCAATAGTTCCTTTTGAGAAAAATAGCTTAAAATTTAAAATAATGATATATTACTAAAAAGGATTGTAATTTTAATTTCTGATTTTTTTTTCAACAAAACTAATTTGTTACATTTTTTATGTATTTACACATTTAAAGATAAGATATTGTGATAAATTTTCATGAGTCATTATTGCACTTTTATAAAAATGTCAACCAAAATGTCTATTAATCGTGATTACAAAAATTTTTGTATTTTTAATGATATAGTTATTGTTAAATTTGTTTTCAGTGATAATATTTATGAAAACGCTCATTATATGGCAGTAGGAGCACCGTCCTTATACCCACGCCCCGCCCCCTGGGCGGAGTCAATGGGAAGCCCCGCCTCTGATTGGATGCCCGCCCTGGCCCCGCCCTCTGGGTAAAGCCCCGTCAGTCGCACTGTAGTGTGAGGTGTTTTTTGCACTGTAGTGTGAGGTGCTTTTAGTGTGTCGCACTGAAGTGCAAAGTGTTTTAAAACACGTAGCACTACAGTGCGACACAATTTTAAATATTTTATTGCACTGTAGTGTGATGTGCTTTATCGCACTGTAGTGCTACGTGTTTTAAAACACTTAGCACTACAGTGCAACACAATTTTAAATATTTTATCGCACTGTAGAGTGTTTTATCGCATTGTAGTGTGATGTGTTGCACTGTAGTGCTAAGTGCTTTAAAACACGTAGCACTACAGTGCAACAAGTATTTTATCGCTCTGTAGTGTGTTTTATCGCACAGTAGTGCTAAGTGTTATTAGCACTAAAGCGATGTAAGTGCGGTTGCACTGTAGTGCGTTTTTGAAGTAATAACGGATCCTGGAGAGCAAAAAATGGTTCCCAAGATACACATAACGATTCTTGGAGAGAAAATTTTTCCTGGATACTATGTATCCAGGAATGGATTTTGTTCCTGGAGAGATTCCTGGATACATAGTATCCAGGAAAATTAAGGTCCCACAAAGGGCTGCTGCCTTATACAACCTAACCTAACTTAAATTAACCTAACCTTAGAAAATAAATTAATGACAAGTTTTTTTAAAAGAATTTTATTAATATATTTACATAATGACAATG
>JAQGAW010001284.1:0-20251 GCA_034698025.1 Phthiracarus crinitus | reverse complement strand
AATTTTTTTACTTTAAAACAATATATAATAAGTTTGAATAATGCTTAAAAACAAAATAAATATAATTGGCCAACAATAAAACTATAATTAAATGTCAAAAAATATTTAATACCCAAAAATTTGGAATATCCTATAGAATTAACTTATAATATAAAACAAAGTGAGCTCATAATGTATGTCCATACTCTTTCTTGTTTTAATTTATACTTTCTATATCGTTTTTCTTTATATTTTCTATTTCTATTGTATTTCACTTTCGCGAAAGTAAAGCGAAAGTAAAAGTGAAAGAAATTTTCGCTTTTACTTTTAACTTTCAAATGCGAAACAACACTAGTTTAATTTCACAAACTGATTTAACTCATAAATAGTTATTATTTTTATTAAAGAGATGGCTTTATTCCAAACTATTTAATTATACAGAATAATAAGATTTCGGTACACTTAGGTGTGAGAGGAATAGAATGTCATGTTTCTAGACTTTTAAAGCATATTATTTATTTGTATTTTCCCTTTTAATCAACAAGTATTCTTAAAACACTGAAAACCTTTCGGAACTGATTCAAATAAAGTGAATAAAAATTTCTTTTTAAATTCATTTAACCGATATTTTACTATATTTGTCATGAAATCAATAACTAGAACCTTATATTAATTTTTTGTAGTATTCATCATATTTATTTACAAAACTTATCATAAGAATATAAGTGAATAAAATACTAATAGTTGTTGCAAAACTACATGTATATCATTTATTCATTCAATACTTAATAATAATTTTATATTTTATAAGGAAATAATTTTCAAAAGATATTGTAAAAACTCAAAAGAATCAATGCTTATTCAACTCATTAACCCTTTGATATTCATTTAATTTTTATTGCATATATTAAGAAATCAAAGTTTTAGCTAAAATGGTATGTTATTTTGTGCATATAGGAAAAGACTTTTGCCAACGTTATATTCATTTAGAACAAATTAGTGTTGTTTCGCTTTTTGGAAGAAAAAGTATATATGTAAAAATTATTTTAACTTTACTTTCGATTAAACACTAATTTGGAAATAATTGAAATTTTAACTAAAAGAATAATGGAACGGATAATGTAGAAATCTAAAAGATTTGAAGTAATAGTTTAAATATATTTAAACTGGAAAAAATATT
Source organism: Phthiracarus crinitus (assembly GCA_034698025.1). Taxonomy (NCBI): domain Eukaryota; kingdom Metazoa; phylum Arthropoda; class Arachnida; order Sarcoptiformes; family Phthiracaridae; genus Phthiracarus; species Phthiracarus crinitus. Next base: position 19,092 of record JAQGAW010001284.1, on the reverse strand, counting down.
TTTTATCTGACTTTTTTTTAATGATATATGGATTTGACATTGTCTGTCAGTCACACACTTTATATTTATTACGATGAAATTTTCTTTATTAAAATGGCCACAAATGTCCAATGATATCAAGAAATAACGTAAAATAGTGACTTCTTACTTTTTTTCTAATAACATCATATAATAACTAAATAGTGTGACAAATTCGGTTAATGCATATTAATTTCACTGTATAATTTATTAGAACGAGCGATAAATAAAAACTAAAAAATATACACCAAAATCAGATATAATGACCGTATCGATCTTCTATAATATATCAATTACGATTTATTTACGATTGTTCCAAAAAGGTTTTTTTGAGCTCACAATACTAAGTTATAGTTAAGGAATAAAATAGTCATTATAACTCATTTACTGTAATTCTTGCACAGTCAAGTATCATAATCGTGCATATCATTCGACTAAACTATCAATGACATAGCATTATGAAAAGCTATTTGTAACTTTTAAAATATTAAATAGTTATTTTGGATTTAATAACTATTAATAAAGATTAGTTTAAAAGAATTTTGTTAAAAGAAATTTAAAATAGTATAGTTTAAACTGAAATGTTTGTCCTATTTGTATCACAAAAATAGCATTTTTAATATTTATTTTTAGTTTCTGTGCATTAGCGTATTGTCTAAAATTAATCTTAATTTTATTTTAATTTTTAATTTTTTAAAAGCTTTTATTAATTAAATTATATTAGCATACAATTCTTTATTCGCGATACATTACTGGTATTAAAAACTACTATTCTATTATATACCAGATAATGTTATCGTGTTATCAATTAAAAAAGGTAATTTAAAACTTGTGACAAAAACTTTGGTAGCACTTTTCGTCAAAACATAAACGACTGGTAATCTAATTTTTAAATTTATTTTCGATAAAACTGGTGGTTTATGTATTTTTTTAATGAGGACAATTAGATAAATAATTTATTCCAAACGTTTGAAAATTGATTGCCATTTTTATGCTGGCAGAGGTATTCAAAGTAAAGATTTACACTAAAAACAGTTTTTAAACTTATACTCATGTATAACACTAAAACATTGATAATTATTCTTGATATTCTAGTACTTTCAAGTACTTAATACTCAATATTTATGTACTATCTTTAGGAAGTAGTCTTATTTGGTAAATAATCATTTATTTGTTATCTTAATTCAGCAAATGTTGAGTTCACAAAATTGAATGCATAAATAATTATATGTAATTGAGATAATTAAAGTATTGCCGTTTTAGCCGAAGTAGTCAGCTATCAATGTACTCCTCAGAGAAAATAAGATTAGAAAATAATTTTTAATTATCAATGCGCATAATTATTAAAAATAAATTGAAATAAAGCCGTTTATTATAATAAAAAATTAAACATACTAAAATTTTGGTTTTCAAGACTAATTCCTAAAACTAAACAATCATAATGACGAAGATTAATATTTTAATTAATTTAATGATCAATTTTGCAATGATTTTTGAAATAAATTACGGTAAAAATTTATAAATTAAAGCTTTTATAAAAATTTTAATATTGATATGAATTATTAAATTACTATTGCCTATAATCATAAAACAATAATATTTACAGCGATTGGAGACAATATAATTCAGGAAACTCCGTGTAACATCAAAACTGATTGCAATTCAGTTACTGATGACAATAGAGTTGTATGTGTTGACGAAAAATGTCAGTGCGAACCGAACTACCGTTGGAATGGATCGGAAAAAGTATGCAACAAATACCTATGCATTGATGACACCAATTGCCGTGACTATGACATCAACCGAAAATGTGATGATAAAGGTAATAATAAACATTGATTCTTATATATACAGTATTTGTTTATGTGATCTAATGCGAGTTAGTATGACGTATATCATATTAATTTAATAATAACTATGTAAAATAAGAACGACACATTCAAAGAGAGCTGACTTTCTTTAGGGTTATACTTATATTAGTTTTTAAGTAAATAATTCGCAAGATATCTAATACCTTACTTTATATAAAGAACAATTATAATCCTTTAATAAATATAAAAACTGCGGACACCAAGACTGACATGTTTAAATCCATAAGCTGGACATCTTTTCAATAAAATCAGCTATAAAACTTTATTAAGACAAGAAAAACCCTCTGTAACCCGCCGTGATTGGTACCCACATATGTAATACATATATCAGAACACTCTATTATACTCGATTAAAGAGTTTTATAATATGTTGTCAATGAAACAGATATGCAATAACAATGCATTGCAATAAGTAAATAACAATAAAATAGTTAGGAATAACTAATGGGGCTAAAAAAGCACACATGATAATAGATTAGTTATAACTTTTTTCAATAAAAAAGGAATTTCCCGAATTTAGGTAATGCATATCTAATATGCTTCGTTTATGACATAAAAACATTAAAGCAGTACGTGTACAATCGGAACAGTGTATGTTTCATTTCGCACGCACAAACATAGCAGCATTTAAATAGTAATGATTGAAATATAGTATTTAGCAAATATAAACTGATTTATCATAACTGTATAGATTTTGACAACTGATTTAATTATATATTAATAAACACTGCATATAAAATGCATGCTAAACTATTCACACGATTTATATCTTAATAAAAAATTGATATCTACCACTAAACGTTTAATATTTAAGGAACGTGTGTTTGCAAAACTATATACACCGAAATTTCATTCAATAAAAAATGTTATCCAAAAATTTCTGGCGAATGTAAATCAACAAAAGAATGCGTGGCATCGGGCGATCTGAACGCTATATGCATTAATAACCGATGCAGATGTAGAGCCAATTTCAAGTACGACGAAAATAAGCAAAGCTCTTGCTTTTTGTTCACTTGCAAAGTACATTTGGATTGTGAAGAGTATGATAAAAACCGTATTTGTTCGGGTGATTCGTGCGTCTGCACTGACGGCTACATTGAGTCGTCGAAGGATAATCTATGTGTACCGAAAAGTTTGAATCCATCAGAGGCCCCATACATACCGCCACCAACCAGCGTGCCAATAGTAAACCCGGTTACTGTGATTGTCGATGTACCGACCCATACTTGGCCACAAAAGTATTGGTGGCTAATCATGATTTTATCTATTGCAGGCGTTATATTTATTATAATGCTTGTTTTAGTATGGAACTATAGGAGTACTATATTCAAATCAGGTCAATTAGGTCAATCAGTTCAATTAAGTCCATCAGGTCAATTAGGTCAAACAGGTCATTCAGTTCAAGTGTTCGTTAGTTAAAATGATAAAAACATTGTAAACTTGTTCTACTAATACAAAAATAAAAAATACTACATATTAGATACAATTTAGTGACAAAAAAAGTAAAATTTATTTTAAAAAATTTTTATGAAAGTTAAAATATATAGAAATTTAAATCATTGTTTAAAAGTATATCCTAGTAATCATTATTTAATTTAATAAAAATAACCAAATTATATATATATCTTAAATGACAGTGGAATTTTCGCGCTCAAGCTTTGTTTTATTATAATATAAGTATTAAAAATTTTTTCAATGTTTTTATGAATAAATATGCGATAAATGACTATTAAAATAATTTTGATTTTTATACAAAAAATCCTATACAAGACCATCACATAATTTTGGAATGATTTGTGTTATGGAAATTCATTCAAATATTATTGTTCTGGTGATTAAAAATCATAAAAATGATTGCGTGGCAGAGGGATATCATTATATTGCTAAGAATACTCCACATACAGATTTTATTTTGGTGATTCGTTAAGGAATTGCCAACATTATATAAAAATTCTTGTTCATTGATCTCTATAATCTATAAAATAAATAAATATAAATTTTAAAAATTTATGGAATTGTTTGTTATAAATTTCTGTGAACTTGGATTAGTCCATGTGATTCTAAAAGGCAAATCCCTAAAGTTTTAGGGTTGAATTTTTCACAATATTTCATAACATAATCATGCAAATAAAAGTAGCAAAACATTCTATAAAAACAGCACAATTTGTGAAATATGTTAAGATTGTGTTTCTATGTTAGGGACTATATAGTCATCATTAAATAATTTAATCTCATAGGTCCTATTGTGACAACATTGACAAGTAAGGTATAGACTATGTATTAAAAAATCATTATTAACAAAATTAAGTAGTGTTTATTTTAACAATAGAAGAGATTATCAATAAAACTGAGTTTTTTATATAGAAACTATTCGTGAGCATATATTTTGAGTAGGCGTAACAAGTGTTAATTTTTCAAATAATTTTTTTGAAAATTTCTGTTAAAAATATCTTTGGAATATGATTTTTTAATATTATATGTATTTTAAAAAAATTGATAAGAATTTTGCACGAAATAAAAAGTTATTTAAATTATTTATTTTTAAAAATAAGTTTTCGAAAACTAATAAATGCTAGCTAATTAATCGAAAAATATTTTATTTGTTCTAAATCTCAGTTTTAAATAATAGTTTAAAATTCTATTCATTTAACTAAGTTTTATGAATTTGCTTCACACTGTCAGTGGTTATCAGTAAATGTTTGCTCAACATTATTAAATAAACAGACAATTTGCAGCTAATGAACATTTCTTTTCCGAAAAATCGTTTTAAAATGTAGAACTTAATAAAAAAGTTTACTTAGTTTATTTATAGTATATAATTTAAACCTGACTAATAATGGCTTAAGTATTAAGTTATCCCAAAATTATATTCTCTAATTAGGCAATGTAAATAAATAGAAAAATATTATTCAATCAATTTTTGGTTAAAATTTAATTAAACAATATGTAATAAATGAAATTAAAATTATTAAATAATTTAATTACGCGATTTCATACTGTGCATAAATTGATTTTTTTTTCTCAAAATATAAAAGGGAGAAAATGAAAATCGAAACCAATTCACGATAATTTAGAGTGGTATATTAGCTTCGAGAGCAAAATCCAAGCAACAGCGAAATATAACCGAATTACACAGAAAAAATACGAAGAAAATAAGAAGGAAGAATCGATTCGCGTAGTATTTAACAAGTCACGCGAAAACATAGAAGACGAACACGTGTTTTTAAAAGAAATGGTAACTTGGGATGAAATGCAGGTCGAAGTGAAGGCATTACACGATGCTTTGAATAAAGAAAAGAGTAAAGTCATGAAGTACGATTCCGCGTACAAGGATTTAAAAGCGAAAAATCAGGTATTGGAAATATTATTACACTGAAGAGTGAAATCATTACAAAACATTATAATTTAATGAAAGAATTACAAGATTTGAAATTTATATTAAAAAATCAAAGCTCACGAATTCCAACATCTCCCAATATTACAGCAATTAAGGCCAGTTATTTCAACACTTCGCACAGTTTACAGTAAGTGCAGAATCCATTACAATCCACATGCGTTAATCAGAGTCAAGTTCAATTAGTGGTTCACCAAATATTCAGAATTCGTCAACAAATGCTAATACAAGCGCTATGGAAAGTAATTTTCAGATACATGATGTTACGTTAGCTGCGTTGAAAGATATGACTCTTGAAATCGAGAATACGCTTTAGGATAATAAATTAAGCAATTACAACTGAAACAAAATTCTACGACACTTGCTAATGATCCTGAAAAGTCGTTTGGTATTTGCTAATAGTTTTATGTAATTTTTATTAACCGTTTTTATATTTTTAAGTTTAACAAATCAATATTTATAAATTGGGAAAACAAAATGAGAGCACATGCTACGCCACATTTAAATCGTGTTATGTTAATAGTTATTATGAACAAATTTTATAAGCATCTTATCATTCGTACTTATTCATCTCCTCATTCATGATATTTTCAATATTAATGATTAAGATTAATATTAATTTAAATTAAGATAATGCAAATGCTGATCCCATTGCTTAACTCGAGTGAATAAAACCTCAATATTACATTTCATTTAAAAATTTCAATTATCATTATACTTATTATATAGTGTTAAATATTATGTTAAAAATAACTAGGAAAATAGAAAAATTATCGTTTGAACGAATATTTTTGTCTTAGGTGAATGATTTTTGTGCCACAAACACCAACTCACGTTATAAACTCGAACTCTTGTTTATAATTATGTATTCTCCTTTATTCACATTCTTTTAACTGTTACTCACATGTGCTATGCGTTACATGTTTTAGTTTAGACATTTAATATTGTTTAAACATTTGATTATCACGTTTAATTTTGAATAAATTAATTTGGTATATTACTTGCTTGACTGATAAGTCGCAAATACAATATAATCTAATTTTGTAACTCAATTCACATTTGATAATAAATATTTTTAAACACATTTATAATTGTAATTTATTTAATCACATAACAAGTGATAACAATTTAATTAATTAATCTGTGATACAAACGGATTAATAGTATCGCAATTGCATTTAATAATCATTATGTTATCAGTAACATATCTTCGCAGGTAATAACACGATTCAGTCATTGTTCTCATAAACAGCGATCATATTTTATGCAACACACCCCTCGTTAGGATAACATCGCGTTATCACTCGAACGGCATAAAACTTATATGTAAAATAACTTAATAGAAAGAAAACAGAATGGTTGTATTTAGGACCAGGCGTCAGTTTTTCTTTGTCGGTCTTTTAGATGTCTTTTCGTTAAATTTCTTTCGTTTTTCAAAAAAGTATCAAAAAATGTAATCAATGATATTTATCATCAATCTATATTTTAGTTATTTAATACGTTATATGGTATTCACTTTAATATTATTCGCATTATTTCAACCGATGAAAAGCAATGCCTGTGCTTAGTATTTATATAAGTATTCAAATAGCATGTCTCGAAACCTATCGCTAATTTCTAATCAAACATCGAAGTCCAATATAATTTTTAAAAATATTTTACCTGAATTTTGCGTCGAATTGTCCGCAAAGAAGTATATATCGCTTGTCGAAGCACAACAGAAATACAATAGATGGTCAGTCAACTTATTAAAAGACATCATAAGACAGAGATAGTAGTCTTAATGGCTGATAAAAATCAGTAATTTTATTTGCGTTACTGTCATAGTAAATGGAAAATATTTAAACAGCTATTTATTGAATAATTTACATCAAACACAGCAAATATAGCACAACTATCGCAAGTCAAAACCTAAAGATAGAAAATTTTAAATCCACTAAAGAATTTTTAAAAGAATTTGATAGAATTTTAGAAAGTTTCATTGGTGAATATAACATCACGTACATACACACGCATATTGAAAAACTTCATTCTCAGTCGAGAAATATATTGTCATAAAGCTGAATTTATTGATCAAAAATATTTTAAAAACGATCAGATAAACGAAAAACAGGAAAACATTAAGAAAGTCGAACACAATTAATACCGGTAATAATTTTCAAAACCTTAATTATTATTGAAAGGGACAAAATAGAATTTCGGATGGATTTAATCAACGGAATAGTACGAAACATTCCAGGAATCGGATGTTATGCATTTGGTGTGGAGGAAGTCGTCATACGGAAGAGTATTGCTATGCGATGAAATATGGTGTGTCATGAAGTTTAAATAAAAAATTAACGTTTCGAACGTAAAGAATTTCAACGTCAGGATAGATCGAACGGAAATCCACAGATTATGGGAACACGATTACAAACCTTTGACAAATCAGTAACCGATAATAACACTTCAGCAGTCGATAACAATACTTAAGCAATTGAAAGTGACGATTAAGCTGATTTGTAAAACGAGAAATCTTATCTGAGAGTGAAGGTACAGATTAGGTAATATTTAGTATAAATCCTTAATCAACATTTAGCAAACCCTCTCTCAAATATGTAAAGCCAATTATCAAAATTTTAGTCAAAATCGTTAGTGTGCAACGCATTGTTAAACTCTGGTGCCACGCATGCTGTTATTCACAATTTTATTATTTAAACAATTTAAAATCAAATATGAAAATCTAAATATTAGACATCGTGGTGTGACATCACTATTGTTTGCTATTGGTAGCTGTTATTCTAACGTGATTTACAACAATAAAAATAATCATCAAATATTTATCAATATCTTAGATACTATTAGTTATAAAATCATTTTGGGGACAAAATTTTTGAAACTCTTTTGAATCATTTTACTCTCAACAAATGATGTTCTAATCGAAACTAAAACGGAACCAATACTATCGATAAGAACTATATTGGATTTCGTTTTGACTTCAAAAATAGAAAATATGCCTCAAGTTGTAAATAGTGTTGAGAATGTATTGCCAACTGAAGACTTTATTGAATAAAAATTTCAAATATCTTCAGATATTGTTGAAAATGATTTGAGTGAACAGACACGAATTATCAATAACTCTGATAAATCAACGTTTTATAATCAACTGCATTTAGATAAATTTAAGATTTTATAAGACAATCGTTTGTATTTTATAAAACATGAGGCAATCGTTAAAAAATAATGGAATATCGGCTGTGCACAGGATTATGAATTAATCATTGAACACGAACCGATATCTTAGCGCCACTTTAATCCCTTTAAAATTTATTTAATTATTGACTATGGAAATAATAATAACTCCATTTAACGTTTGCATGTAAAATTATTAATTAAAAATATAATGATTATGTTGAATTCCGAAATAATTGTAAATTTTACAATGATTATGATAAATTAATAATTTCATTGTATTAAATTACTCGTCTTTTTGAGATATAAAACAACTACGCATGCGTTAAACATTTCAAATATCATCAATTTGTATAGTAGATTATACTATATTATGGTTTGACATTATAACGTATCGTAATATACCATAACATAGCATAGAATAGAATAGCATTATATAGCATTAGAATTAACATTAAAAATTTGCATTAGCTTAACATAGCATAGCGCGTCATACCACACCATATCTACTGTGCCATTCCAAGCCATAAAATATCATTCAATGTCATACCATGCCATAGCACTTTATAGCATATCGTTAGCATTACACTGTATGCATTACAGTAAGTCAGTATATCATAACCAGAAACTATGTCAAAAAAACGCTGCTGTAGGATATCTCTACTTATATTTTTTAGTTTTTTTCAACAATATTTTTATCGATTTTTAGGCATTTGAAAAATTCTTTAATAAATATAAAGATCGGTAAAATCACGTAATAAATATAAAGGAGAAATCCATTAATTGATGTAAATAGTGTGACAGACAAAGAAATGTCAAATCTATATGTCTGCTTTTGCAAATTTCATTTAAAAATTATTTTGAAAAGGTTGTTATGAATCAGTTGATTTAATAAATTTCATTGACGTATTTTAGAAATAAAGTCACGCGTAACAAAGTTTATTTATTTCAAATAAATAATTAATTTATTGTATATCTGTTTACTAATCTAAAACGCGAGATTTTATTTATTACTATGACTGTATTAGTTTTATTTTTATTTTGTTTTATAAGTTCTGTTTTTAAGTAATTATTAAACAAAATTGTTTAGAATTAGGACCGACAAATATTTAAAACAAGGCAAACATGACCACCAAAATAATAAGCCATGCCATAACAATTGAAGACAACTCTGGTCAGATTGAATTTACCCTATAGATTTGATTTGGAAACAATTATGACGCGTGAAGTTAGTTTAGGTGTGATATGCAATGTAAGAGTTTAATTATAGTCTTAACTCACAGCTAGTGATGAGCATCGGTTAAAAGCATAGTTACCCAGAGGGGAGTGCTTGCCTAGGGTTGACCCCCCCCCCTAGAATTTTGGAAAAGTTGTACGATCATTAAAAACATACTATAACGATCATCATCCTTACTATTTGATGTTTTGTAAATGCGAATAATACCTCAATTGCTATACTTATTAACATTTATTTTATTTTATGATGTTAGTAGTTGTTATTAAAACTAATAAAACTATAAAACATAATATTTTAAAATAATTTATACTCATACGTATAATTTTTTAAATATCATTTTGTGTAGGTTTAGGAAAAGAAAAATTTAAAAATATTTTAAAGTAAAAGTAAAATACAAGTTTAATTAAAAATATAACAAAATCTAAAAGTAAAATACAAGTAAAATGGAAAATTAAAAGTAAAAGTAAAATTCATATTATTATGGATTCATTTCATTCTATTTTAAATATAAATATTAATAAATAAGTAAAATAACTATATGTAAGATAGCAAATATGATTTACTGGCATTTATTTCTACAGAAATTACATCAGATATCACATAAATAATATAATTTTAACGAGAAGTAAAATAAAAAGTAAAAGATAAAATAAAAGTAAAAGACAAGTAAAATTAAATAAATTTAAGAAAGAAAAAGTAAAAGTAAGTAAAATTAAAATTAATATAAAAAGAAATTGTAAAAAAAAGTAAAACTAAAATTTGAAATTTATACAACACTAGTTTATTATTATTAATTAAGCGATTATTATCGAATTAATTGTGAATTTAGTTTGATAAATATTTGGTCGAATATATCGAAATAATAAACATAACATATTTATTGGAACAAAAACCGGAATGTGGACAATCGAATCGAACAAATGCTGATCTTTGTTTGCAAAATCTACTTCGCATTGGAGATCCAACATTCAAGTTTCCAGAAATTAGAGAAGTTATGGATGTTTTATACAAGTGAGCTCATATAAAAATTATCGAATTTTATATTTAAAGATTTGAAACATTAATGTAACGAATCTAAAATAATTGTTTTTCTCTAAATTATAATCTGAATAATAAATATTCATAATAATCTAATAAATTATTTTTAATATGTATAGTATTATAGCTAATTAAAGAAAATTAAAAAATAATAGAAACGCTAAAATATATGAAAAGTGCATCAAAGACTACTCTGAAAACTGTTTGAACGGATTACCACGTAATAACACATCACTTATAACATACAGCCCTGGACTAACAAACGAATTTCTATGCAGAATTCAACGCAGTAAACACATCTATATTGCACAAGGTCGCTGCATAAATCACATCACACCGATGGTTAATATTTGTATGCACGCTTTTATTGACAGTTTGCAGGGAATAGAGAATCACAACGACCCCAAACTTAAAATACCACTCGTCTGTTGGTATGGACTGCTCCATAAACCTCTTAAAATATTATTCAATTTAAATTATTACTTATACTAATTAATAATAATTTATTACAGTAATTATTACAAACTAAAAGATTGTATATTAACAAATGTAACAAAAACTTTCACGCAGATTTGCAATGATATGGATAACTGCGGAGCAGAGTTCAGAATTGATGGCTACACCATCGATACAGTTCTTCAAATTTGTGTAAACTATAATGATCAAAAAGACAAATTTACATAAAAAATTATAAACTGATTTGATCTCTGTTTTGCGAAATAAATGATATAAAATCTAAACTTCAAATAGCATCTTAAATTGGAATAACTGTCCTTAATTGTTATACTATTAATTAAATTTTAAACTGGATTCAGCTTCGTGCTGACCATCGACAAGAAGAAAGGAAAACTTGCCAACAGGTCAGGACACAACAAAGCATGTAAGGACTTTGAACGTACGACGTAAATCGTTGAATTGTCCGTTTTGTTGTTGATGGTTAAAGATGCTTCGAATAAAACAACCATTGAAGGGAGTTGCTGGTTGTATGTTCGCAGAACGACATCTGTTGTTATATAAGTAGAGTTCTGGCCCTTCTGGCCAGAACTCTACTTCATTGATTAATTTTTTAAATTTATTTGTGACACAGTTAGATATATCATGAATTTTATTAATTTAAATGAAGCGCACGTTATAGTGACGTATGCTTATGTGTATGCGTGTGTTTATGAGTGTGTTTATGCGTGTGTTTATGCGTGTCAACGATAAACACATTGGGCATCAAATATCTCTATGGTATGGTAAACACTTAAAATAAATACGAGTTTAATAGAGTTTTATTCACGTTTATTATACGCTACTTATCACATCCAAATGAATAAAAATGAGTCATTCGTAAGTTTAATTCGCTATTGTTTTGCAAGACAAACTATTTATTTAAATTTTAAAAAATTAAGTATTTATCAGAATCATTACAAAGAATGTTTTCAATAACACTATCAGTTAACGATAACAATGGCATAGCAGTGTTTGATCTGCACTATAAACCAGCGAATGTGTTCACATGGGATTGCAATGACTGATTTAAGGCAACAGTTTGCTAATATCGAAACAAACCCACAAATTCGGTAAATTAAAATTAATTTTTCAAAATAGTTTTAACTTAGTTTTCATTAAACCATATTTTTCAGTCACTCAAGTGTTTTATAGCCGGCGCTGATATCAATGAATTTTATTCCCGAAAACGTGTCTACGATTATATCAAAAATATTAAAACATGTATTGCGTTATATAACCTATCGATACCTACAATAGCGTACATCAATGTAATCAAACTAAACAATTATTTCATTTATACATTTTAATTAAATGATAGTATAGGGAGACGCGATCGCTGGCGGATGTGTTATTGGGAATGCGTGTGACTATAGGTTTATTAAGAAGACAGCGCTGTATGGACTAAATGGAGCTAAAATCGGCATTACATTACCATATTTGAATGTTTCAATATAAATAAAATTTAATTATAAATAATTATTTTTTCAAAATATAACGCATTAGTGTTTATTAAATTACCACACAAATACTCGGTCATAATCGCGGAACGCGTGTGTGTGTCGAAGGAAAGTTGTTTAGCGCTGAGGAAGCTTTCAATACTAAAGCTGAACAATTAATTAAAAATCCATGTAAAAGTGATTTATATAAAACTTTAAAAATACATAATTAACAAAATGTGTTTTCTTCTACAGCTTCAGCATATGCTTCGATTAAAAACATGTCTCGATTAGAATTTGAAGAGAAAAACGCTAAATCTGGTCAAAAACAACTGTTAGAGTTTCTTGAGATCGCTTCTGAGACCACTAATGCTATTTTCGGCGAATAATTTTAAATCGAAATAATCGAAACTGTTTTATTAGTTGAGATTATATTGACGTTTTTTTATTAATAAAATTAATTCATTTTACATTTCTTAAATATTTTGTACAATTGTAACACAAAGTTATATCTTTTAATATTGTTTAAAAACTTAACGAACCACTTTTTTACCAGACATTTGACTGGTCAGGTATAAGTGTTATAAAGTAAACCTTATATCTTATAAATACGTAAATTATTGGTAAGATTGGAGTAAACGCATATATTTCTGTAGAGATTGCTATAATTAGAGTATATGTGATAACGAATATGCCACAGATGACCAAAAATCGATCACAATATCTTTGATATCGTTGACAAACACAATGCTAATCGTTTTAATCGTTTTTGAATAAAAAATTTTTATTTTAAAATTTGCGGGTAAGTTATTAACTTTCGTAGAACTGCTGCTTACATCTCTTGGCTCATTTTGCATTTATTTTTCACACAATCGCATGAATGACTTTAAGTCTAAAAGTCTATTCTTATGTCTGGGGGATAGTGTAGTACACAAGCTGCGCAGCTAGCATTAAGTTACAGTATAGAGACCGAGGTTCGAATCCCTGCCCTTCCAATACTAACACGCGATATTCAATGACAACGTATGATGCATAACGATAGGCGATGGTGATGGCTACGAGTATAAAAGTGTATAAGCTGTAACAGGTAATAAAATGCGCGTCGAGGTAAGGTGTCAGCCACAAGGTGTAAAAGCGTAAAATTTAAATAAAATTTAAAGTTTAAAGTGGCTGACACTGACACCGATTTTACGAAATAAATAAATACTTAACCTTGACCCAATGGCCCACATACTTATTAAACAAAAATAAACAAAAAAAAAACAAAAACAAAACAAACAAATAACAAAAAAAATTCAATGTCTACAGAAATAGTTTTAAAAATATAGTTGGAACTCAAGAATAGAAATTTGTACAAAAATATAATAGTAACAATAACAAGATATACAGATAATAAATCAAAACTTTAGAGGTTGACTTAAAAGGTTTAAAATAATAATAGTTACATTAAGCGTAAGTGTTTGCATAGCTTTAAAAATTAATAATAGTAACACATAGTTTGAATAAATCATGCCTTAGATGTGACCATATAAAGTTTAAATTGATAATAGTTACACTATCAGCTCAAGTATCATACACTAGATGCAACCATATATAGTTTGAATTAATAATAGTTACACTAAAAATAATTAGAAAAACGTTGCGTTATAAAAATTGGTGCATGCTTTGTATCGACAACTTAGAGTATAAATTGAATGTAATAATTAAATGTTTGAACAGTTAAAGTTTACAGTTTGTGAACAGTTTTTCAATTCAAGTTTAATTTTAAAGATAGAGTAAGTTTCTATGGCTCAAGAAATAAATCATCACTTAAGAGAGACTACAAAAGCGTTAGAAGAAATGTCGATCTGCCCAACAACTTCCAACAAATGTGATGGCGAGTCACACCAGCAATTCTTGCGCGAAATGGATCAATCATATTTAAACGAGGAATCAGAGGAGTGGCAAAAAATAAGATTTGAAATTCGGGAAGGAATTCGTTCACAGATTCGTGAGGAATTCAGGCGAAATTGGGGACAACAAAAAAAAGAAACCCCAACTAACTAAATGACTGTTTTTCAAATTTTTAAACAGTAAATATAAAATTTATTTGATTTAAAACTTACAAATAATAAAATTTTGAATGTTATATAAATTACAATTATTTATAATAAATAAATTTTAATTATTTTAATTTTAATATTTTGTTTTATTTATTAAATACAGATTCCATATAAAACAAAGTTGTTAACCCTTAATAGACGTCTAAATGTATAAACAGTACAAATTTTTCCCCATATTTTTCCCCTACTTTTTATTTATTTGCACTGTTTATAATATGAGTAGTTTATTTTAGGGTTAAAATCTATGATATAAAGCTTAATTTAAATTAGTTACATTTAGATTATGTATCGCATAGCGTATAAAATTAATAATAGTAACACTTACTGCTCAAAAGTCTTAAATTAGATGTTACCATATTAAGTTTAAATTAAAAATAGTTACCCTATCAGCTCATGTTTCACATATTAGTTGTTACCATATACAGTTTAATTTAATAATAGTTACACTCTCAGTTCAAATATCACACATTAGTTGCTACCATATAAAGTTTAGAATATTAATAGTTATCCTTAAAATAGAGAATGGGTAGAGTTTTAAAATCTTGAACATGCTTTGAATCAACAACATAGTGTATAAATTGAATGTATTAATTCAATGCTTAAACAGTTAAAGTTTGTAGTCTGTTAACAGTTCTTTAATAGAAGTTTAAGTATATTGTGGTATACGCTACACGTTTAACTAAAAGATAAAATGTCTAAACAAGTTAATATCACCGTTTCTACATCGGGAGAAGCTTCAATTAGTGCTGATGTCAAACATGCTGTTTGTTCATCAATTGCTCAATGTTTATACTCTGATGAACTCATCGATGATCACTTTGGAACTGTAAGTTATGAACGACATAGAGATGATACCGATATCGAATTCGCTCATAAAATCGGAAACATGATTGTTTTGGAAGCCATCAAAGACACTATGATGTCAAAACATTTAGCATTTATCAACGCAAGAACACCTTGGTTTATCAGCGGTGGCTTCGCTTCGTATCTTTTAAATAAAATCAACAAAACTAGCGACATAAACTTATATATTTATTCAAATAATTATTACGACTACGATCCAATCACATTTAAAGAAAAATTGCAATCAAAAATAAATAAAGTAAGTGAAAGATTTCCTAATACATATAATTTTGTTCATATGGGAGATCCATCTGAAAATGTATTATCAGATTGGATGTATGAACGCTTCTTTGCAGACACGACATATTTTCAAGGTTTTGTTGACAATTTTAAAATTAATTATTATACATTAATTGAAAACAAATTTATTATGTCAGAAGTTATATTAAATGTTTCAATAATATCTGCGGTTAACATCAATTTTAGTTTTATCAAAAATACATCAAAAATACCGGTTGAAACTTTTGCTCGAAAAGTTTTGTTTTACTTCAGTGTTATCTCTAACTTTGATTATAACATTTGTAAAAACTTTATTTATTACAACAATGATTTTTTTGTTAATACCGAGTTTTGCGTCCTTGACAATTTAATGCGTAAAAGAATTCTTTCCATCGAAATTACTCAGAACACTGAAGAAGATATGTGTAGGCAAATTCTTCTAACATCTGTAGATGCGTATGAATATCACGATAGGATAAGACGGTTCTATCGCCGATATAAATATGCCAAATCGCTAAAAAGACCAATTTCTAATGGGCCACCTCCATCACTACGAAGTTTGCGCGCTATGTTCATCGCTACAAATCACAACTTCTTACAGCTTTTAAATTAAATATTATTAATTTAAATTACTTAACATTATTAACTATAATGTTTTGTCAAAATAAACTGTTGTACCACATTTCAAAACACTTTAAAATAAAACGTTTTGTTTAATCTCCATAATAGGAAATAGATTATTTTATTTTAAAAATAAACTAACTCTTGAATATTATTTTTATAAATAGATTTCTAATAGTTACAAACTTTATAAGGACAGTATAAATTATTTTGCACTCGTTTAAATGTCTTACATCTTTGTATAAAATAAAAGGTTTTGTTTCAACTCCATAATCGGAAATGGATTAATTTATTTTAAAAATAAACGATTTCTTTGAAAATTATTTTTAAAAATAGAATTCTAATTATTACTTACTTTAAAAGGAGAATACCATTTATTTTGCACCCGTTTAAATGTCTTACATCTTTGTATAAAAGCTGTGCTACTGAAGAATAGTTTTAGCTTTTAAATAAAATCCGTGCTTCATAAAAGTAGTCTTAAGTCTATACTATGAGCTTTACATTAGATGAGAGTTCGAAATCTGCGATTTTTAAATGTATTAGAAATTTTGTTTTTAAATCAACTTTTACTGTAAATGAGTTCTCATCTTATTTAGTTCATCCATCTTCAGCTTTAGTTTTTTCAAGTCTTGATTATTCAATTCATAAAAGAATTACACAAACCATTTGTTTAAAAGCGTTATCTTTAACTATCATTTCTAATGAAGTGCTTTTTTTAAATGGAATTGATACGTTATATTTCTTTTCTGGTGGTTACGTTGCGTATATAACAGGTTCAACACAAAATTTTGGTGACATTGATTGTTTTATATACGTAAAAGATTTAAATGATTTTACTGTTACTGAATTTATGGACTTATTCAAAGTAAAGTTAAATGGAGTTATATCAGAGTATAATAATGTTTATAGTGCATATGGAATTTACCATGAAAATTGGAATAACTCAAACGATTATTCAAATCATTTTAATTTGAACTCTGACTTAAACAACAATATTTTTAGTGCGAAATCTTTAAAAATAAAACTTGGTTTATCCTTAAGACTTTTAAACGGGAGAATTTATCGATTTATTTTAGACATTAATTTAATTCTCTTGTCTTCAAACGAATCAAATATTTCATTTATTAAGTTTTATGATGGAGAAATAGAAAATGATATAAAGAAGACAGCAAAAAAGTTTTTGTTTTCACTTTCTGTTGTTGAATCTTTTGATTTAGCTGTTTGTAAACAAATCCTTTTTTATAATAATGGGTTTGAATTTATAACAGTTAATTATTTCTTTGATGAAAAAACTTATAAAATAGTTAAATGTAATTCTAAAGATATTCAACTTGACATAAACATTTTAAAAGATTCAATAAGAATTTATTATCAAAACTTGGAAGACATACCATTTAGTGAAAAACTTAAATTAAAAGAGCTCGAAAGAGCTTTTAAATACCAAAAAAGACTCTGCAGACCTGTTTTGGAAGATCAAACTAATCCGCCATCTCTTCAATTACTTTGTTGTCGTTCAATTGCTAAAAATAAAAGTTTACTAAAATTTCTTTTATAAATATAAAAAGTCTTATAAATAATTATATGTGAATAAAATGTATAATAAATTACGATAATATAATAAATTACAATAAATAAATTTTTATTATTTTATCATTACATATTTCTTTTTCACGCGATAAAAACATAATTTCAAATTTATGAAGAGTTTTACACAAAACCGGTCGCATATCAGAGCAAACTTCTAAATTTATAACAACCTTTAAAACATTTTGTGAACACAATTGTATTAGTAATTTATGTAGAAATCTTTCAAATTTTTTTACATTGAATTTGACTTTTAAAATTATGAGTATTTCAGTTTTATTATTTTGTTCGTTTTTCAAAATTTCAAAATTATTTGTCATATTAAACTGAATATAATTTTTTATACTAATTTAATTCGCTAATTTTCTTGACCAATATTTATATATTTAACACATGAAAGTAAATTGTATGGTTTACAAATGATTGTCTAACGAAACATCAAATGACTATACTTAAATATTTATATTATGTTTTCGTTACGTCACAACAATTATTTTACATTTATAAATAAAACGTCTAAGTTATGAATGTTTTCATTCTGATACGTAAGAAAATCGTTTCAGTTACATATGTTTGCGCTTTGATGCATATTTAATTCGTGTGCGTATTAAACATTGTTTTTATTAGCTAATAAACTTAAAAGAGGGTTTTAAGTTTAAATTTGTATGAAGAACACAGTGGTGGTGTAATGGTTAAAACATTGGTTACTACTCCACTGTGTTCTTCATTTTGGGTTCGAATCCATATGAAACAAAATTTGTTTTTATTTTTTAAACGTACTTATTATCAATTATTACAAAATTAGTTATTATTTTTAAAACGTACTTATTATCATTTATTATTTGAAATAATTTTAAAATTAATTGGAAATATTTTAATAAGTTTATTTATTATAGGTTGAATATAGCGAAAGTATTATATTAAAAACATTTTCAAAAATATGTTCAAAATCATTGGTATTGATATTATTGTTTACATAAATAATTTTACAATTAAACTTTTT